>CM019717.1:53630529-53848029 GCA_009760885.1 Achatina immaculata | reverse complement strand
ATGTTGTATGCTTGCGCTGAGTAAAGAGAATATATGTTGATTAGGAACCAAAAAATGTGTGTAACTTGTTCTTTATCACAGCTAACATATATTTATATTCATATTTTTTTTCAAGCTTTTTCTTTTAAATTAAAGTTTTTGGGAAAAGTTGAAAAGTTTTGTTGTTTTTTTTTAAATGGTGGAAGCAATCTTTATCTGGTAACAGTGTAACTTTCTAATATTTCGACTTGCGTCTTCATCATGGAACAACAGCGAAAAAAAAAAGACAGACAAAAATAGGAAGAAAGTAACGAAACACAAATCTAAATGTAAAAATTAACAGTTAATTAATACTTAATGTCTGACAAATGAAGAGTTTTTTAACATGAACTTCTTGACATCGCTTTTAGATACTTTTTTTTTTTAAGCTAAAATATGATTTTTTTTTTAAACGTCGTTTTAGAGTATCTGGGTATCATATGCCTGTTCATTAGCACGTATTCCCCGCCATTTATGATTCCGACTGCGTCATAGCTCAGCTCCTTGTAGCTGTTAGATAGTGTCTACGTGATGTTCCGCGACAGAAACTACACCCATAGAGGAAATCACTGCGCCGACATTAGCATATCTACCGCGTTATCTTTTTTTGTTATTTCATGGGTGCTTGAATTTTGTGAAGATAAATTAAAGATCAGAAATAATAAACTTGAGAGGAGGAAAAAGAAAGATAATAGAGGGTGGAGGAGAAATGAGGGAAGAGAAAGGATTGATAAAAATGGCGGATGAAATTCTGAGTTCCTCTGTAGTTGAGTCAGGGGTGAGCCCTGAGTCCATTAAATGGGTTATACTCCACGACCCTGCGTGGGTGTCCGGATATAAGGAAAGCTTTCAGTTTTCTAGAATTCCTGCTATTGATAGCAAACGGATATCGGAGAAAAATGTAGATACCAGAGGGGATGCGAATACCTGAAAGACAGTGGGTAACCTAGGCGAAATGGACGCCGCCGTCTTTTGTAACTACCAGGATTCTCGCATGAACTGCGGAGTACTTGCACTTGCTGAAATTAAAGGATTAAGGAACACGTATAAGACATGCGGGCTTTTCCGAGTGCAGTGATCACATCGCTCTCAGTGACAGCACTAATCTACCTAACGACTAGACTTGCTGCTGACCACGTCACCGTCTAGTCCCCCCCCCCCCCCACCCAACAGGTCAGATAAACTATTGACGCTGCAATTATATCCTCTAGGTGGATGTTTAACATCATAGTGATACTATTATCATATGTTTTGCTCTATGTAAAATTCCCCTTTTCCTTCTACTCAAAACTCTCTTTTTTTTCTTCCACATAAAACTCTTCTTTCCTTCCATTAAAAACTACTCTTCGCTTTCTGTCCACAACTAAACTACCCTGTTCTTTCCACCAAAAGCTTTCCTTGTCCTTCCACACACAGCTATCTTTTTCCTTGCACTTAAAACCCTATTTTTCATTCTGCAGAAAACTCTTCTCCTTCCACATACACCTATTCTTTTCCTTCCACATAAAACTCTTCTTTTCATTACACATAAAACTATTCTTTTACTTCCACATAAAACTCTTTTCTTTTTTCCTTCCACATAAAACTTTTCTTTTACTTGCACATAAAACTCTTCTTTTCCTTCCACATAAAACTCTGCTTTTCATTACACATAAAACTCTTCTTTTCCTTCCACACAAAACTCTTTTTTTTTTCCTTCCACATAAAACTCTTCTTTTCCTTCCACATAAAACTCTTCTTTTCCTTCCACATAAAACTCTTCTTTTCCTTCCACGTAAAACTCTTCTTTTCCTTCCACGTAAAACTCTTCTTTTCTTTCCACATAAAACTCTTTTTTTTTAATTACACATAAAACTCTTCTTTTCTTTCCACATAAAACTCTTCTTTTCATTATACATAAAACTAACCTTTTCATTACATATAAAACTTTTCTTTTCTTTCCACATAAAACTCTTCTATTCATTACACATAAAACTCTCTTTTCCTTCCACAATAAAACCCTTCTTTTCCTTCTACATAAAACTCTTCTTTTCCTTCCACATAAAACTCTTTTTTTTTCCACGTAAAACTCTTCTTTTCTTTCCACATAAAACTGTTTGTTTCCTTCCAACATAAAACTATTTTTTTCCTTCCACATAAAACTTTTCTTTTACTTACACATAAAACTATTCTTTTCCTTCCACATAAAACTATTCTTTTCCTTCCACATAAAACTCTTCTTTTCCTTCCACATAAAACTCTTCTTTTCATTACACATAAAACTATTTTTTTCCTTCCGCATACAACTCTTTTTTTTCCTTCCACATAAAACTTTTCTTTTACTTGCGCATAAAACTCTTCTTTTCCTTCCACATAAAATTCTTCTTTTCCTTCCACATAAAACTCTTCTTTTCATTACACATAAAACTCTTCTTTTCATTACACATAAAACTCTTCTTTTCCTTCCACACAAAACTCTTTTTTTTTCCTTCCACATAAAACTCTTCTTTTCCTTCCACATAGAACTCTTCTTTTCCTTCCAAGTAAAACTCTTCTTTTCTTTCCAAGTAAAACTCTTTTTTTCATTATACATAAAACTAACCTTTTCATTACATATAAAACTTTTCTTTTCTTTCCACATAAAACTTTTCTATTCATTACACATAAAACTCTTCTTTTCCTTCCACATAAAACTCTTCTTTTCCTTCCACATAAAAGCCTTCTTTTCCTTCTACATAAAACTCTTCTTTTCCTTCCACATAAAACTCTTCTTTTTCTTCCACATAAAACTCTTCTTTTCCTTCCACATAAAATAATTCTTTTCCTTCCAGCATAAAACTATTCTTTTCCTTCCACATAAAACTCTTTTTTTCATTCCACATAAAACTTTTCTTTTCCTTCCACATAAAACTCCTCTTTTCCTTCCACGTAAAACTCTTCTTTTCCTTCCACAAAAAATTCTTTTTTTCATTACACATACAACTCTTCTTTTCCTTCCACATAAAACTCTTCTTTTCCTTCCACATAAAACTCTTCTTTCCTTCTACATAAAACTCTTCTTTTCCTTCCACATAAAACTCTTCTTTTTCTTCCACATAAAACTCTTTTTTTCTTTCCACATAAAACTTTTCTTTTACTTGCACATATAACTCTTCTTTTCCTTCCACATAAAACTCTTCTTTTCCTTCCACATAAAAATCTTTTCTTTCCAACCAACACCCCCCCCCCCTCCTTTTTTCCCCTTTTCCTTCCATTATGTTTTTTTTATACTTTCGTTAGTTTTCCGTATCATCATCATCATCATCATCCCCATTCTGTGAGTCCACACTGCCTGTCTACAGTGATCAACACAACCTAGTGTCTCTTGTTTTCTCTTTCAAAGCTTTCTGCCGGCCATGTTTTGATATTGTCTGCTTGTCTGTAACACTGCTGCCTTCTTGTACTTTCATTTTCCTTTCATCATCGTTCTCAACAGGTAAAGGTGGAATCCCCGTTTCATTGCTATTATGACATACTGGAGATTATAACGTTAGAGCCCGTATTTCCAAGACCAATGACACATGAAAGTATGATGTGGTCACTATCACGCCTGGCCGTATATACCTTCCCAGATTTCTTTGGTATCCCAATTTTAGAGGCTGGATGAACCATGGGGCCCTTTTGGTATGATAGTACCGGAAACAAAAAAACACTGTAGGGACTTAAGTTCTCCGTAGATTATTATTATATTTGCTATAAGTGCTTTTTGAACCATTCATTATAAAATCTGGAGAGAGGCAAGGCTGTGTACTATCTCCCTTATTATTCATAAAATACACTGTCAACATCTGCAAAGAAGCTAACATACATTGTAAAAACTGCCCAACAAGCCCAACCCTGGAAAGAATGCCGATAAACCCACAACACCTTCCAGAAGAGATATCTAATAGGAGGACCATAAACGAACTCCTTTATGCTGACGATCAAGCACTTAAGCCACATCAGAAAAAGACCTGCAGCAGAACATGGATAACTTAGCAAGGGCATGTTCAGAGCCACAACATGAAGATCAGTGCTGAAAAAAAAAGGAAGTCATGACCATAGCGAGAGAAGAAATCTAAACAAAGATCTTCCCAGACAACCAGGCTTTGAAACAAGTGAAACATTTCAAATACCCAGGTAGCATAATATCATCCTCAGGAGAAATTGAACCTGAGATTGAGAACAGATACAATAAAGCAAATCAGGTTATTGGACAAATGACACCTTTACTGTAAACAAATGCATCACAACTGAAATAAAAAGTGCACTGTACAACATAACTTTCCTCCCAACTCTACGCTATCAATGTCAAACATGGACACTAACTAAGAACAAAAGAAAAATCATCACGACAGAAATGAGATGTTTAAGGAGAATACTAAATGTGACAAGAAGAGACCAAGTAAGAAATGACATCATCAGGGCAAAGGCTGGAGTAACACCAGTATTACACTATATCCAGAAACAGCAAGTCAGATGTTACACGGTTACCGCCAGACAGTATAACACAGACAACATTCACACTAAGATTTGTAGGTAACAGAGGAAGAGGCCGCCCACGCAGGAGATGGAGAGAGGAGATTACAGCAGCATTAATATCCCGTTATATGAAGCAAATCACTTCCAGCATAAAACTATTCTTTTCCTTCCACATAAAACTCTTTTTTTTCATTCCACATAAAACTTTTCTTTTCCTTCCACATAAAACTCTTTTTTTCTTCCACGTAAAACTCTTCTTTTCCTTCCACAAAAAATTCTTTTTTTTCATTACACATACAACTCTTCTTTTCCTTCCACATAAAACTCTTCTTTTCCTTCCACATAAAACTCTTCTTTCCTTCTACATAAAACTCTTCTTTTCCTTCCACATAAAACTCTTCTTTTTCTTCCACATAAAACTCTTTTTTTCTTTCCACATAAAACTTTTCTTTTACTTGCACATATAACTCTTCTTTTCCTTCCACATAAAACTCTTCTTTTCCTTCCACATAAAAATCTTTTCTTTCCAACCAACACCCCCCCCCCTCCTTTTTTCCCCTTTTCCTTCCATTATGTTTTTTTTATACTTTCGTTAGTTTTCCGTATCATCATCATCATCATCATCCCCATTCTGTGAGTCCACACTGCCTGTCTACAGTGATCAACACAACCTAGTGTCTCTTGTTTTCTCTTTCAAAGCTTTCTGCCGGCCATGTTTTGATATTGTCTGCTTGTCTGTAACACTGCTGCCTTCTTGTACTTTCATTTTCCTTTCATCATCGTTCTCAACAGGTAAAGGTGGAATCCCCGTTTCATTGCTATTATGACATACTGGAGATTATAACGTTAGAGCCCGTATTTCCAAGACCAATGACACATGAAAGTATGATGTGGTCACTATCACGCCTGGCCGTATATACCTTCCCAGATTTCTTTGGTATCCCAATTTTAGAGGCTGGATGAACCATGGGGCCCTTTTGGTATGATAGTACCGGAAACAAAAAAACACTGTAGGGACTTAAGTTCTCCGTAGATTATTATTATATTTGCTATAAGTGCTTTTTGAACCATTCATTATAAAATCTGGAGAGAGGCAAGGCTGTGTACTATCTCCCTTATTATTCATAAAATACACTGTCAACATCTGCAAAGAAGCTAACATACATTGTAAAAACTGCCCAACAAGCCCAACCCTGGAAAGAATGCCGATAAACCCACAACACCTTCCAGAAGAGATATCTAATAGGAGGACCATAAACGAACTCCTTTATGCTGACGATCAAGCACTTAAGCCACATCAGAAAAAGACCTGCAGCAGAACATGGATAACTTAGCAAGGGCATGTTCAGAGCCACAACATGAAGATCAGTGCTGAAAAAAAAAGGAAGTCATGACCATAGCGAGAGAAGAAATCTAAACAAAGATCTTCCCAGACAACCAGGCTTTGAAACAAGTGAAACATTTCAAATACCCAGGTAGCATAATATCATCCTCAGGAGAAATTGAACCTGAGATTGAGAACAGATACAATAAAGCAAATCAGGTTATTGGACAAATGACACCTTTACTGTAAACAAATGCATCACAACTGAAATAAAAAGTGCACTGTACAACATAACTTTCCTCCCAACTCTACGCTATCAATGTCAAACATGGACACTAACTAAGAACAAAAGAAAAATCATCACGACAGAAATGAGATGTTTAAGGAGAATACTAAATGTGACAAGAAGAGACCAAGTAAGAAATGACATCATCAGGGCAAAGGCTGGAGTAACACCAGTATTACACTATATCCAGAAACAGCAAGTCAGATGTTACACGGTTACCGCCAGACAGTATAACACAGACAACATTCACACTAAGATTTGTAGGTAACAGAGGAAGAGGCCGCCCACGCAGGAGATGGAGAGAGGAGATTACAGCAGCATTAAATATCCCGTTATATGAAGCAAATCACTGAGCTATATCAAGACGTCTATTTGTCCCCTCAACATCGAAAGGTATATGAGGAAGGAGACAAGACAAGACAAGCTTTTTATTTTTTTTTTTCAAGTTTAAAAAAATTCTAATTTTAATTGTTAACAGTTCAATACTTCTGAGCAGACTCCACCACCATGGGGACTATGGCGATCCCTGCCCCGATAGTCAGACTAGGTTTGTTACTGGGGGTACCAAAGGAGATATGGGGCAGGCTCTTGGTCAGCTATTGGTCATAAAACTCTTCTTTTCCTTCCACAATAAAACCCTTCTTTTCCTTCTACATAAAACTCTTCTTTTCTTTCCACATAAAACTGTTCGTTTCCTTCCAACATAAAACTATTCTTTTCCTTCCACATAAAACTCTTTTTTTCCTTCCACATAAAACTTTTCTTTTACTTGCACATAAAACTCTTCTTTTCCTTCCACATAAAACTCTTCTTTTCCTTCCACATAAAACTCTTCTTTTTCTTCCACATAAAACTCTTCTTTTCCTTCCACATAAAACAATTCTTTTCCTTCCAGCATAAAACTATTCTTTTCCTTCCACATAAAACTCTTTTTTTTTCCTTCCACATAAAACTTTTCTTTTCCTTCCAGCATAAAACTATTCTTTTCCTTCCACATAAAACTCTTTTTTTCCTTCCACATAAAACTTTTCTTTTCATTACACATAAAACGCTTCTTTTCCTTCCACATAAAACTCTTCTTTTCCTTCCACGTAAAACTCTTCTTTTCCTTCCACAAAAAACTCTTTTTTTTCATTACACATACAACTCTTCTTTTCCTTCCACATAAAACTCTTCTTTTTATTACACATAAAACTAACCTTTTGATTACTTATAAAATTTTTCTTTTCTTTCCACATAAAACTCTTCTATTCATTACACATAAAACTCTTCTTTTCCTTCCACATAAAACTCTTCTTTTCCTTCTACATAAAACTCTTCTTTTCCTTCCACATAAAACTCTTCTTTTTCTTCCACATAAAACTCTTCTTTTCTTTCCACATAAAACTATTCTTTTCCTTCCAACATAAAACTATTCTTTTCCTTCCACATAAAACTCTTCTTTTCCTTCCACATAAAAATCTTTTCTTTCCTACCAACAGCCCCCCCCCCCCTCCTTTTTTTCCCCTTTTCCTTCCATTATGTTTCTTGAATACTTTCGTTATTTTTCCGTATCATCATCATCATCATCATCATCATCCCCATTCTGTGAGTCCACACTGCCTGTCTACAGTGATCTACACAACCTAGTGTCTCTTGTTTTCTCTTTCAAAGCTTTCTGCTGTGCATGTTTTGATATTGTCTGCTTGTCTGTAACACTGCTGCCTTCTTGTACTTTCATTTTCCTTTCATCATAGTTCTCAACAGGTAAAGGTGGAATCCCCGTTTCATTGCTATTACGACATACTGGAGATTATAACGTTAGAACCCGTATTTCCAAGACCAATGACACATGAAAGTATGATGTGGTCACTATCACGCCTGGCCGTATATACCTTCCCAGATTTCTTTGGTATCCCAATTTTAGAGGCTGGGTGAACCATGGGGCCTTTTTGGTATGATAGTACGGGAAAAAAAAAATTGTAGGGACTTAAGTTCTCCGTAGATTATTATTATATTTGTTATAAGTGCTTTTTGAACCATTCATTATAAAATCTGGAGTGAGGCAAGGCTGTGTACTATCTCCCTTATTATTCATAAAATACACTGTCTACATCTGCAAAGAAGCTAACATACATTGTAAAAACTGCCCAACAAGCCCAACCCTGGAAAGAATGCCGATAAACCCACAACACCTTCCAGAAGAGATATCTAATAGGAGGACCATAAACGAACTCCTTTATTCTGACGATCAAGCACTTATAGCCACATCAGAAAAAGACCTGCAGCAGAACATGGATAATTTAGCAAGGGCATGTTCAGAGCCACAACATGAAGATCAGTGCTGAAAAAAAAAGGAAGTCATGACCATAGCGAGAGAAGAAATCTAAACAAAGATCTTCCCAGACAACCAGGCTTTGAAACAAGTGAAACATTTCAAATACCCAGGTAGCATAATATCATCCTCAGGAGAAATTGAACCTGAGATTGAGAACAGATACAATAAAGCAAATCAGGTTATTGGACAAATGACACCTTTACTGTAAACAAATGCATCACAACTGAAATAAAAAGTGCACTGTACAACATAACTTTCCTCCCAACTCTACGCTATCAATGTCAAACATGGACACTAACTAAGAACAAAAGAAAAATCATCACGACAGAAACGAGATGTTTAAGGAGAATACTAAATGTGACAAGAAGAGACCAAGTAAGAAATGACATCATCAGGGCAAAGGCTGGAGTAACACCAGTATTACACTATATCCAGAAACAGCAAGTCAGATGGTTTGACCATGTTACACGGCTACCACCAGACAGTATATCACAGTCAACATTCACACTAAGATTTGTAGGTAACAGAGGAAGAGGCCGCCCACGCAGGAGATGGAGAGAGGAGATTACAGCAGCATTAATATCCCGTTATATGAAGCAAATCACTGAGCTATATCAAGACGTCTATTTGTCCCCTCAACATCGAAAGGTATATGAGGAAGGAGACAAGACAAGACAAGCTTTTTATTATTTTTTTTCCAAGTTTAAAAAAATTCTAATTTCAATTGTTAACAGTTCAATACTTCTGAGCAGACTCCACCACCATGGGGACTATGGCGATCCCTGCCCCGATAGTCAGACTAGGTTTGTTACTGGGGGTACCAAAGGAGATATGGGGCAGGCTCTTGGTCAGCTATTGGTCATAAAACTTGACGCTAGCATGAAGGCAATGGATCGCTGACTGACAGTCTCTTTACATCTTACATCTTACATCCTTCCCGTGCCACTAAACGTCACATACGGTCCACATGGTAGTTCGCCAAGATTTCCTGTCTTCGGCGAGTTTTTCAGTCTTATCAAGAGATGTTACGCCCACTGAACTGGCCTCTCTTAACAATTTCCTCTTTATAGTTTCACGTGATCGACCTCTTTTTCTTCTGCCTGTTGTGTTCCACTTGATAGCTTGTTTGGGGATCATCTGATTGTTTCTTCTCATCACATGACCGACATATGTCCATCTTTTTCTGATCCCAATTTTAGAGGCTGGGTGAACCATGGGGCCTTTTTGGTATGATAGTACGGGAAAAAAAAAATTGTAGGGACTTAAGTTCTCCGTAGATTATTATTATATTTGTTATAAGTGCTTTTTGAACCATTCATTATAAAATCTGGAGTGAGGCAAGGCTGTGTACTATCTCCCTTATTATTCATAAAATACACTGTCTACATCTGCAAAGAAGCTAACATACATTGTAAAAACTGCCCAACAAGCCCAACCCTGGAAAGAATGCCGATAAACCCACAACACCTTCCAGAAGAGATATCTAATAGGAGGACCATAAACGAACTCCTTTATTCTGACGATCAAGCACTTATAGCCACATCAGAAAAAGACCTGCAGCAGAACATGGATAATTTAGCAAGGGCATGTTCAGAGCCACAACATGAAGATCAGTGCTGAAAAAAAAAGGAAGTCATGACCATAGCGAGAGAAGAAATCTAAACAAAGATCTTCCCAGACAACCAGGCTTTGAAACAAGTGAAACATTTCAAATACCCAGGTAGCATAATATCATCCTCAGGAGAAATTGAACCTGAGATTGAGAACAGATACAATAAAGCAAATCAGGTTATTGGACAAATGACACCTTTACTGTAAACAAATGCATCACAACTGAAATAAAAAGTGCACTGTACAACATAACTTTCCTCCCAACTCTACGCTATCAATGTCAAACATGGACACTAACTAAGAACAAAAGAAAAATCATCACGACAGAAACGAGATGTTTAAGGAGAATACTAAATGTGACAAGAAGAGACCAAGTAAGAAATGACATCATCAGGGCAAAGGCTGGAGTAACACCAGTATTACACTATATCCAGAAACAGCAAGTCAGATGGTTTGACCATGTTACACGGCTACCACCAGACAGTATATCACAGTCAACATTCACACTAAGATTTGTAGGTAACAGAGGAAGAGGCCGCCCACGCAGGAGATGGAGAGAGGAGATTACAGCAGCATTAAATATCCCGTTATATGAAGCAAATCACTGAGCTATATCAAGACGTCTATTTGTCCCCTCAACATCGAAAGGTATATGAGGAAGGAGACAAGACAAGACAAGCTTTTTATTATTTTTTTTCCAAGTTTAAAAAAATTCTAATTTCAATTGTTAACAGTTCAATACTTCTGAGCAGACTCCACCACCATGGGGACTATGGCGATCCCTGCCCCGATAGTCAGACTAGGTTTGTTACTGGGGGTACCAAAGGAGATATGGGGCAGGCTCTTGGTCAGCTATTGGTCATAAAACTTGACGCTAGCATGAAGGCAATGGATCGCTGACTGACAGTCTCTTTACATCTTACATCTTACATCCTTCCCGTGCCACTAAACGTCACATACGGTCCACATGGTAGTTCGCCAAGATTTCCTGTCTTCGGCGAGTTTTTCAGTCTTATCAAGAGATGTTACGCCCACTGAACTGGCCTCTCTTAACAATTTCCTCTTTATAGTTTCACGTGATCGACCTCTTTTTCTTCTGCCTGTTGTGTTCCACTTGATAGCTTGTTTGGGGATCATCTGATTGTTTCTTCTCATCACATGACCGACATATGTCCATCTTTTTCTGATCACACATGAGATAGGCGGGCTCAAAGGCCACAACTGCAAGCGGAGATCGAGCGACTTACATAAAATGAGAAGTACGAGTTATGCAGTAAAGGTGACAGGATTGTATTTAGTTAACTTTTCCGGTGGTTTTTTTAACGTATTTTTAACAAAGGAAATTAATATAATCGCATTGTTTAAAGTAAAAAACTTTGATTATATGGTCAGTTTAATCAAGTATATTACATCTTCATAATAACCGAACAGACCGCAAGAGATATCTCACAGGCAGGCAGTTCGACACTCTTGTCTTATTTTTTTCCTCCTCCTCCTCCTCTTCCTCCTCCTCCTCTTCCTCCTCCTCCTCCATTAATATGATTATCATTACTATTATTATTATTTCTGTCTAATAAATAGCGGTGACCTTGTGCCATTTTCACACCGAGCAACGGCTTCTAGTAGTCCCCAGCTTTGCTCCTGACTCACGGTTTATCTCACCAGACTGATCCCTGTCCATCTATTCCCGCTGTCCACACATCTATTTTGATATCTTCCCCGATAGCCATCAGCTGCCTACATTGTCTGTGAACCGACTGACCCTGGTGGTTAACCTCTGTAGAGTCAGCCATGAGAGGAGTAGTTCAACAAGATGATGTTTGGCATACCACGTGACCTGCTTCAAAACCGCCTCCTATAGAAGAAGAGTTCTAATATAAGGACATAATGAAGCTAAAATTCATTTTTAGCTTTTATTCCTACATTTATTAGCGTTTTATTCCCGCTAACATTTTTCTTTTCAAATTCTCCAGCCGTTGTCAATGTCACGATGGCTTCCTTTTCTCCTAATTTAGTCAGAAAACGCCAGGTAATTAAACAGCCTGCTGTCAGAGGCCTGGACATTAGGCTGTGAGCATTATTTGATATACAAGTTGTTGCTAATATATTTTCCAGTTAGTTCGGGGTATGTCTCGGTGGGCGAGCCATCGTGTTGCTCTGCGGTTGTGGTTGGTTCTTGATATTGAAGTATATACAGTGTTATTTTGCCCAGCGTTGATTATGTTGTAAGTGTATGTGATATGTGGTTGTTGGCTATGACCCCATCGACCACCCCGGACTCAGGTTGGTTGTTTATGAGTTTGGTTATTAAAGATGATTTCATAAGGATGATAGTACATGTGTTCGGTGCATCTGTAAGTATGTATGGCAAGGCTGTTGTATGAGTTGGAATTGTATTTATACATATTATATACAGCTGCTATGGGCTATCCTACAATAATGCTTTGGTCTATGCTGACAACATTGTATGATTTATTTATGTAAGAGACCTTGAACGATGGTTCAGTTATTCATATTCTCTTGCCATGAGTTTTGATGTCGTTGCCATGCACATATAGTATAGATGTAGTGTTGAGTTTTGATATGATGTTTACTACAGCTGTTCATAGGGATGTCTTTATATGTTCTAGTGTTTATGATAAATTCTCTTACGATGGCCCTTCACTCTTTTGTGAATGCTTTACTTGTGTGTGATGTTTATAGTCAATGCATTGCTGAATATGTGTATATATATATATATATATATTGATTGATTGATTGATTGATTGATTGTATTGATTGCTGAAGTTTCTTATGACAATGAAGGTTGATATGAGTAAGGATTACTGACTTGCATATTTGTGTTCAGTGATGCATTGCTATGTCATTGCTTTATATGTCACACACATATATATATATGTGTGTGTGTGTGTGTGTGTTTTCTGTGATCCTTATGTATGTAGTGTGATTGAAACGTTATTGGTATTACTGTGTGTGTTCATGATGAGTGTCTCGGTGATGTTGTAAATAAACATATTTTGCTAATTGTTTTGCACATTGATATGTGTGTTTTGTATGTGTATGAGAGATGATGCGAAAGCAGAGTAGACACAGTATCTATATGTTTAACTGTTGGCTAACTGGGACGGTTGTGGTCAGATATTCTTTAAAAAAAAAATAGGGTTGGGAGTCACAGTACGTTGTCCATCGGAAGGATTTAATTACTTAATTACCGCTCTCATAAGTCCCTCACTCCCCTCACTCCCGTCCCTTACAATATAATCTAAAGACACCCCGGCCCCGAGATTCACCGGGAAAACAAAAACAAGGGATAAATATGGCGTAAACAGGTAAGGTAATATATGTCCCGACCCCGCAATATTTACTGTTTTCAGTTATCTATCACCTCCCACGCTGAGAAGAGCTCTGTTTTCAGTAGAGGTTATTAATAAAAAAAAAAAAATCAAGGAACTCATTACTATAGCGTAGTAACACGACAGTTTACTTACCTGTGACACTGCGTAAAAACTTCGAAACATCCTGCATCTTTTTAATTTATGTTTTTTCTTTCCGCTGCGATTTTGGCTAAAACAAAGGTTAAAGCAACAACAGCAATCCAGAGTACACTGTCTGCTCTCTATCACTGCTATTAACGTGTCTGCATTGATATTTATGGATTTATAAAATCACTTTATCTGCATCATATCCATATAACAAGAGTGTCAAATTACCTGCCCGCGGAGCACATGCAGTCCCTGGGATCCGCTGTGGCCTGCTTGGCTGCTATGACAATTTAATTTATTTAATAAAAATGAATATTGTGAGGCAAGAAAATATGAGCTTTAGTTTTATGCTGCGGAAGAAAGATATCATAGTTTCAACAGATTGTGCAAGCAATACAAGAATTTCTTAAAGTATTTTAGATAATTCAGTAAAAATGGGTTGATTTAGAGCGACCCGCCAGCCGATTAAATCCTGTCATGCCTTAGAGGCACATAGGGATATGGTGTTAGTGCCCATATTTCTCTTGATCTGTCAGCACACTAGAGGGTGATATGGTCAGTATCACGCCTGGCCGCCTCTCCCTCCCCAACTCCAGAATAAGTTGGGTACCCATTTCTGCAGCTGAATGACTGGGGTGCCTCCGGCCGGATTCGAACCCCCGACCTTCGCTATGAGAGACCAGTGCACTAACCACTTCGCCACTCAGACACCCAACCAATTAGCTGATACATATATAGACCTTGGCCATTTTGAAGGATATAAGCTCTTTTTTTTAGTCAAATTAAGAATCTTTTCAACTATCTAAATCCTTTCTTTTGGCCTGGTACAAACAGGCTTTTGTAGACACCATAAAGACACCATTAAAACACTTTATGTTTTTGGTTGCTATTCTCTTTTCTAAAACTTGTGTTATAAAGTGTTCCTGCTGCACCAGCTGGCATTACTTGGGATTTTGTTCATCCGAGCTTTGTTTGTTTACAACGATGATGATGATGATGACGATGATGATGATGATGATGATGATGGTGATGATGGAATTAGTGATATGTGGCGTTGTGACATGTTTATTCATTTCCCATTGAGTACACAAGGAGATGAGTGGTCGCCTCGTGAACAGGCTGCAATGCCTCACTTCTCAATAAGCTCCATCTCCATATAGCCAGTCACGGAGTGGCAACTCTGACTTGATGTAGAGAAGATACTTATTCGTTAAATTATTTTTTTAAAATCACTTTCAGAACGTGTCTTGTAACAGAGTCGTTTTCTTAGAAAACACAAACATATTACATACAGGTGCGCACGTACACATAAACATATTACATACACGTGCGCACGTACACATAAACGTATTACATACACGTGCGCACGTACACATAAACGTATTACATACACGTGCGCACGTACACATAAACGTATTACATACACGTGCGCACGTACACATAAACGTATTACATACACGTGCGCACGTACACATAAACATATTACATACACGTGCGCACGTACACATAAACATATTACATACAAGTTCATACACAAGCAGAACTGTGTGATTATAACCACAGTTCAAAGCTGCAAAACTGACATTGACATTTTTGTGAGGAGGGAAAAGAGGCTGCCCGACTGTCAGTCAGCGATCCATTGCTGACATGCTAGCGTCAAGGTTTATGATCAACAGCTGACCAAGACCCTGCCCCATATCTCCGTTAGTACCCCCAGTAACAGAACTAGTCGAGCTATCGGGGCAGGGATCGCCATAGTCCCATGGTGGTGGAGTCTACCCAGAAGTATTGAACACCCCCCCCCCTTCCTGGTTTTTGGCTTCACTCGCAGGCTGAAGTAAGTAGCCACTGTTACCAGCAACAAAGTCGATATGATGCTGTACCTCAATGTCTTCACCGCATCGACTGCAAAGAACACAGCTCGCAGTTCCACAAGAAGAATAGAAAAAGAAGAAGAAGAAGAAGGAGACATTACTAAGGAACAAGAGATAATGCAGTTATGTACGAATTTAGAATGTCTGTAACGCATGCAAAGGACTGCAAGAAAATGTTTTTGCAACAGCTTTTGCTCTTTTTTCTTATCTTGTTTATTGTCACATTATTTTCTTATCTTGTTTATTGTCACATTATCATAACAAACTGATAAGATTGTCTTGTATTTTCTCGGACTTAATGTCTTGGTTGGTGATGTCACCTCAGTGTCCATTTGTCAGGTTTTTTTCTCTTACGCTACGGAGTTCGTGCACTGCTCTGATTTAAGATGCTCTTTTATTGGGTGAGACATGAGCATCTACGAACTTCATGTGAGTCCGGCGATGACCACCTTCTAAAGATTTGATACTTGATGTACAGAACGTAACAGCTAGCGAAAACAGATGAAGACGACGGAAGAAACTTCGAAATGTCCATGTCTGATTTCCAGAACAAAGAATTATTTATCAGGGCCCTAATTTTCAAAACTACGGGCCCCATGCTGATGAAAAGCAGTACATAAGTTATCTTATTTACATACGAGGGCACCAGGAAAGTAGGTCACCAGGTGTGGGCGGTCGGGTAGAAGTTTGAAGTAAGAGGGAAAAAAAACGTGGGATTTATTTATTTTTTTTTTCAATCTGCGCATATCGCATATGTTGGCATATGTTGTCTTATCAGTCAAGAATTGCGACTTAAATCAATAACATATGTCAAAAATAGAACTTTCTTCTGTGAGTAAGATGAAGTAGTTTCTGACAAGTTGAATTTCATTTCAAAATTTACTTATGCCGAAGCTTTCAAGAAAAAAAAAAACTATGGGAGGGACAGTATAAAAGAAAAGAAGCTGGATACGGATCTAGAGTGCGAAGGATGGAAGTATTGTTTTAGGAAGAAGAAAAACGAAACAGAAAGAAAACAGGTGGGAAGTAATGTGGACATGTATGGAAGAAACTTGAATGAGATAATGGAAGGTTACATGTGTGAATTAAATTTTTATCATCAAAGTCATCTAAATTTGCCAAAACTACAATAAATGTACAATCACCTGTCATCTACATCGCAACGGGTGAACTGGTGCTCCTACTTTGTTTCAGACCATCACGGAATATGTCAAAATCTCGAGTTCTATTCACTGACCAATCAAATTGCGACAGCCCAGTCAATCACAACCGTATTCCTCCGCGACGTTAACATCGCACCAACCTGCGTAGCGTAAGCATGCCCATATAAGGAAAACAATAATAACAAGGTCGTGCGCAAAAATGAACCGGATCAAGTTGCCCCATAGCAACCACCCATTTGCCCTATTATTTCTACAACACAAGGTCGATCGGAGTGTCATTCGGGCAATCAAGTGCCGCCGGGGATTGTAATTCACTCCGAAGTGAGGATTATTGAGGATTTATTAGGGCAGAGAACCAAACTTGATCAAAGACGTTAACTCTTGCTCGACTCTGGGTTGTACTTTTGTTTAGGGGCTGTCAGATTAGGCACGAATCTATATCCCATAGTATTGCTTTTACACTGCATACGATAGACACTCGACTATAGTGTGTTCTGGAAACGTGTTCTAAAGTAACAGAACACATTTTTGTAGGACTAGACATCGAAAAAATCATAGACAAAGCACGTTTAGATGTGAGAGAAAGAAAAATCATAAGAGAATTACCTGGGATCCGAACCACGGACTCCAGTAGGACGAGCAGCCGTCTAGCCGCGAGAGAACAGCGTACTAACGAATTGCGCTGTCTAGAAATTTGTTCTTGTTCTGTCTCCTTGGCGGGTGACAGCGCTCTCCGTTCTGGCAATCAGTGACCCATAGTTGACAAAAAAAATATGAAAAAAAAAATAACCGGAAGAACCGAAGATATGACAGAACCCTCCCCCCCCCCCCCCCCCGAAGAACCGAAGATAAGATAGAAACACCCACCGCCTCCAAAAAGAACCGAGGATAAGATATCCCCCCCCCTTTCCGAAGAACCGAAGGTAAGATAGAACCCCCCCCTCCCGAAGAACCGAAGGTAAGATAGAACCCCCCCCCCCCTTTCCGAAGAACCGAAGGTAAGATAGAACCCCCCTCCCGAAGAACCGAAGGTAAGATAGAACCCCCCCCTCCCGAAGAACCGAAGGTAAGATAGAACCTCCCCCCCCCCCCCCGGAAGAACCGAAGGTAAGATAGAACCCCCCCCCCCCAAGAACCGAAGGTAAGATAGAACCTTCCCTCCCCCCACCCGAAGAATCGAAGGTAAGATAGAACCTCCCCCCCCTCCCGAAGAACCGAAGGTAAGATAGAACCTCCCCCCCCTCCCGAAGAACCGAAGGTAAGGTAGAAAAAAAAGGTGCCAGTCAAGGGAATATCACCAGGGAGTTGGGGACAGTTTGCTATCCTGACAGCTCTGCTCACACTCTTAACACACTGCTATCCTGAGAGCTCTGCTGACACTCTTAACACACTGCTATCCTGACAGCTCCGCTGACACTCTTAACACGCTGCTATCCTGACAGCTCTGCTGACACTCCTAACACACTGCTATCCTGACAGATCTGTTAACACACTGCTATCCTGACAGATCTGTTAACACTCTTAACACACTGCTTTCACACTTGAACTTGATGTCTGACACAGATAAAAGGTAAAATCCCCGTTTCCACGCCTTTAAGGCATATTAGGGAATACGGTGTTAGGCCCGTATTTTTTCATGACCTTCGGCACATAAAAGTCTGATGTGGTCAGTATCACGTCTGGCCCCATCTACCTTCCCAGATTTCTCTGGTACCCATTTTTAGAAGCTGGGTGAACCCTGGGGCCGTTCTAGTGTGTAACAGAAAAAAAAAAAAAAATCCTACTGTTGTGACTGAACCCGGTACCACTGGATTAGTACACCGCGCGCCTAGCCAATGTCTGACATATTAAAACAATATTTCTCAATCTTTTGGGTTTTTTTTTTCCAGCACGATCAACTTTTACTTAAAGTGGAATCTTTTCATTACCGTTACACTTTCTAACTACTCCTTCTTTCCATCGCTAGTTTTGAACTTCGCGGTATGCGATATAATGTACTGTATTTTTCTGGGTTATTTCCCTTATTTGTTCAGATTTAGGTTACTGTTTTGTCGACTGAGCTAATCTCCCCTGACTCGAGGCGTCTGGAGAAGTTATAAAGTTAATAACATCTTGTACGGGTTCTCAAGATGTTTGAAGAAGTTTGCAGTTATCACATCTTGTACGGTTCTCGAGACGTCTGAAGAAGTTTAAGGTTATAACATCTTGTACGGGTCTTGAGATGTCTGAAGAAGTTTAAGGTTATAACGTCTTGTAGGGGTCTCGAGATGTTTGAAGAAGTTTAAGGTTATAACATCTTGTACGGGTCTTGAGATGTCTGAAGAAGTTTAAGGTTATAACGTCTTGTAGGGGTCTCGAGATGTTTGAAGAAGTTCAAAGTTATCACATCTTGTACGGTTCTCGAAAAGTCTGGAGAAGTTTAAAATGATCACATCTTGCGGCAGCGTCAATCATGGGCACAAGAATTGTAGGGGGGCGGAGTGGGAAGTGAAGGGGGTGTGGGGGGGGGGAGGGGTCAGAGGTAGAGCCAGACAGACAGACAGATAGACAGATAGACAGACAGAGATGAGGGGATAGACAGAGAGTGTGTGTGTGAGAGAGAGAGAGAGAGAGTTTGAACATTTTGTTTGTGGCTGAGGTTTGAGACTCCAACACTGGTTGCCGGGCTGAGCGGTTGTGTATTAGACATGACTTAACTTGTAACTGAAGAGAGACAAGAGAACCTCATTATGTTTCGTTGTTCTGTAGCAGAACTGCTACCCTGTGCTTTCTGTTGCCATGCATTTTTGTGTGTGCGTGAATTCCACTAGGGATCAGCGCTATTGGATGCTACCATCTATCAACATTACTGTCGTTATCATCTACCAACATTACTCTCACTACAATCTGTCATCATTATTTTCGCTACCATCTATCAGTATTACTCTCACTACCATCTATCAACATTACTCTCACTACCATCTATCAACATTACTCTCGCTACTATCTATCAACATGCCTCTCGCTACCATCTATTGACATTACTCTCACTACCATCTATCAACATTACTGTCGTACCACCTGTCAACATTACTCTCGCTACCATCTATCAACATTGCTCTCACTACCATCTATCAATATTATTCTCGCTACCATCTATCAACATTACTCTCACTACCATCTATTAACATTACTCTCACTACCATCTATCAACATTACTGTCGTACCACCTGTCAACATTACTCTCGCTACCATCTATCAACATTGCTCTCACTACCATCTATCAATATTATTCTCGCTACCATCTATCAACATTACTCTCACTACCATCTATCAACATTACTCTCACTACCATCTATCAACATTACTCTCGCTACCATCTATCAATATTACTCTCGCCACCGTCTATCTACACTACTCTTAAATCCATCATCATCATCATCATGTTCACCACTAAATACTATTTGAATCGCTCAGTGAAGTGTCGAGACTCATGTCTTCAGTACCACTGTGGTCTTTGTCTTAGTCCAAGCTGTAACATCAGGCGACTTTATACTGTCTTCATCTGCTGTCTTCATCTGCTGTCTTCATCTGCTGTCTTCATCTGCTGTCTTCATCTGCTGTCCTACTACAAGCTTATGAAGGTACGCTTCTTCACAAGATGGAAACAATGAGGCTCGTTCGTAGTAAGCCATACTTCATGGCCGAGTTCGTTCTGCCTTGTCCTCTCAGTAGGTCATACTTCATGGCCTACTCCGTTCTACCTTGTCCTCTCAGTAGGTCATACATCATGGTCTAGTCCATTCTGCCTTGTCCTCTCAGTAGGTCATACATCATGGTCTAGTCCATTCTGCCTTGTCCTCTCAGTAGGTCATACGTCATGGCCGAGTCCGTTCTGCCTTGTCCTCTCAGTAGGTCATACATCATGGCCGAGTCCGTTCTGCTTTGTCCTCTCAGTAGGTCATACATCATGGCCGAGTCCGTTCTGCCTTTTCCTCTCATTAGGTCATACATCATGGCCGAGTCCGTTCTGCCTTGTCCTCTCAGTAGGTCATACATCATGGCCGAGTCCGTTCTGCTTTGTCCTCTCAGTAGGTCATACATCATGGCCGAGTCCGTTCTGCCTTGTCCTCTCATTAGGTCATACATCATGGCCGAGTCCGTTCTGCTTTGTCCTCTCAGTAGGTCATACATCATGGCCGAGTCCGTTCTGCTTTGTCCTCTCATTAGGTCATACATCATGGCCGAGTCCGTTCTGCCTTGTCCTCTCATTAGGTCATACATCATGGCCGAGTCCGTTCTGCCTTGTCCTTTCAGTAGGTCATACATCATGGCCGAGTCCGTTCTGCCTTGTCCTTTCAGTAGGTCATACATCATGGCCGAGTCCGTTCTGCCTTGTCCTTTCAGTAGGTCATACATCATGGTCTAGTCCGTTCTGCCTTGTCCTTTCAGTAGGTCATACATCATGGTCTAGTCCGTTCTGCCTTGTCCTCTCAGTAGGCATCATGGCCGAGTCCGTTCTGCCTTGTCCTCTCAGTAGGTCATACATCATGGCCGAGTCCGTTCTGCCTTGTCCTTTCAGTAGGTCATACATCATGGCCGAGTCCGTTCTGCCTTGTCCTCTCATCCCCTCATAACTAGGCTGTTGTTGGTCCTTTCAGAGTTTGGAGGTTTCGAATACAGTAATTCCTTTACTGTATTTTCTTTCTCTGTCTAATTTGCTTGGTCTACAATTTATCGATGTCAATCCCATGCATTTTTCGATCAGCGTGTTAACTCCTTCATCACCGATATTTTAACCCTAAAAGTGTGCTACCGAACAAACTGCTCAATTACAGGCAATCAGTCACAGATAATTTGCTGGGATTAGTTGCATCTAACAAGACGCATAACAAAGAGCTGAAATGAAACATTAGAAAAGATTTCGCAATGAATAAAGATTTTAAACAAAAATTAACCTCGTTACATAATTGATGGAAAGTCTGAACGCAGGTTAATCTTAGCACATAGCTGGGGGTGGGGGGGGGGGGGTCAAGACCCTGTCCGATTAGGCAATCAGTGACCCATAGCTGATATGCTAGCATCAGGGTTAGCGAACTACAGTTGACCAAGACCCTGTCCCACCTCTTCGTTTGTACACCTATCAACAGGCATAGCCTGGCTAACAGGGGGTGTGGGACAGGGATCGCCATAGTCCCCACGGTGGTGGAGTATGCTGAAGAAGCATTGCACATCCCTCCCCCCACCCTGCTTTTTATCTGCACTCCGGGACTGAAAAAATAGCCGCCATAACCCCGCTCCCACGCCGATATGTTGTTCCTCAACACCTTCACTGCATCGGCTGCAAAGAACACCAGCTTGCAGTTACAGGGAAATAGCACAAGACAAGACAAGACAAGACAAGACTAGTACATAACTAGCGGAAAGGTTGAGCGCTCCTTAACTTTATGTTTATATATGGTGGAAGGACTGAAAGTACATTAACCTTCTTATACAAAAGACTGAGCGCACAAAAACTTTAGTATATAATTGTTAGAAGAACTGAAAGCACATGAACCATATTACATAACCGGTGAAAAGACCGAGCGTACCTTAACATATACTTGGCGGAAACATTGAGAGCACGCTAACTTTTGTATATAAGGCGCGCTACAAAAGAGACTTACTATCATTCTCAAGTAGTTAAAAAAAAAAACTAACTGGATTTTCCTGCTCGAGGCACCCTGTTAAAATGTTAACTCTATGTCTCTCTCTCTCTGTGTCTCTCTCTGTGTGTCTCTCTCTCTGTGTCTCTCTCTCTCTCTGTGTCTCTCTGTATGTCTCTCTGTGTCTCTCTCTGTCTCTCTCTGTGTGTCTCTCTCTGTGTGTGTCTCTCTCTCTGTGTCTCTCTCTGTGTCTCTCTCTCTGTCTCTCTCTGTGTCTCTTTCTCTGTGTCTCTCTCTGTGCCTCTCTCTGTTTCTCTCTATCTCTCTCTGTCTCTCTCTCTTTGTGTGTGTGTCTCTCTCTTTATCTCTCTCTCTCTCTCCTGGTTTCATGGTGATCAAAGCCAAGCTTGGCCCTTAGAAAATCTAAAACACTTTGTTTGGCCCTTAGTAAATCTAAAACACTTTGTTTGGCCCTTAGAAAATCTAAAACACTTTGTTTCCTCTGACTATAAATTGTTTCGTTACATATTATTGTTTTTTAGTCCTAGTTTTTTTCAAACATTTCTTTGTTTTATCCTCTTGAAACGGGATTAAATTTCTTTGTACATCCACATTTCTAAGGGTATCGTTTTTATCCCCCTTCTCCCCCCCCCCCCCATTTAAAAATTGTAAATACCCATGTGTGTACATCAAGAGTTAAAGGGGTATGCATAATACACACATGATATCTCTTTATTTCAATTCGTGTGTTATTTGTTTTCAGGCAAATATTGAGTCATATTTTGAATAATGTGCCCTGTCATCAGGTCCAAAAACGTGACTCACTGCGGGCCATAGATACGTTATCTATATACAAGCTTGCGGTTATGATTAAGTTTAGTAGTCATCTATTTTAGCAGCAGCTATGTTGTCTTTACTAGTTTCCCTAGACTGTACACTAGGGATCGGCAAACTTTTTTTTATATTTGGACATAAATTAAAAATTTTAACCTATCAACAGGGAAAAACGGTACAATTCAAAGTTGTTTTTAAGATTATAAAACTGTTTCTACGTTAGGTTAAATTCTCTCGAAGTTTGATCTCATATCCGAAGTCTTGGAAATAATCTAAAAATAACTATAATCCCCATCTTCGTGAAACATTGAAAGAAATGGATTACTGTTTAAAAAAAAAAAAGATTCATAAATGGTAGGCGGGCTGAATAAAATGATGCCGAGGTCCACATCTAACCCGAGGACCGTAGTTTGCTGACGCCATAGTTAATACGAGGGGTAATTGTTTTGGACCGAAGGGTAGGGAGATTGATCGTGGTTTTTCGGCTTCCAAGAGCTTTAGAAAATAGGCTCCACCAGAGACGATGACAAAATGGATACCTGGATAGTTGGCCAAGTAGTAATGACACAGCCTGTCGTAACGAACATGAAAGAAGTGGGACAAGGTCATAGCCATGGCATCCAGGTCGGTCACAGTGTATTTGCTTAAACAAAGATAATTTCTAATTGACGTACAGCATTTTAGAAGTGATTGAAAGTAATGTGATTTTACTGAGAAGATGAGAAAGTTTGTTTGATCTGTTGTATGAAGATGTGATTTTGAGTCCTTAAAGTATCGTGGACACAAAAAAGAACAAATATATCCATACTACAAGAACTTCATAATGAAGAAGGCTGGCTAGTAAAGAAGATTAAACAGAGAAAACTTAAATAATTTGGACGCATTAAACGTCATGAGAATTTAGAGAAGACAGTCTTGGAAGGGTACATAATGGGAGAAAGAAAGAACAACGCGAAGATGGCTGCAAGATATCGTTGATAATCTGCAAATGGACTCATCAGCAGCAGGGCATCTTGCTTAAAAACGAGAGCCCAACCGGAGAGCTGTTAGAGGGGCAAAGTTCAGCAAGCAACATCCAAATAATTGATTGATTGATGGGGCTTTGGGAGAAGGGTCTATAACGACAAGGGAGTGTCTATACCAGGAGTATCCAACTTACAGTCAGTAGTTTGGGGGGGGGGGGGTATGCTGTCAATTGGACCTTCTCTTGTAGCTCGAGAGGTTGCTGTGAAAATTTATTTGATTAAAATTAGTGCTGTTAGCCAAGAAGCGATAAGCTTTAGTCTTATTCTGCGAAATAAAGATATTACAGCTTGAACTAACTGAGCCCTCAGTAGTAAACTACCCCAAGGCGCGTTATGTAAGTGAAAAAAAAAGACTTTTAGGGTTTAACTGCAGCCCGCCATTCGACTTGTACATACAGTTATGGCCCTTGGACCCCTTGACGCTTGAACATATGATATGTACTGAAGGCGTGTTTAGTGAAGACAAGATGCACGAATTAAGAAATAAAAGAAGCTATGGAACTAAGTATGGCGTGAGAGATTCGAAGAAAAAAAAGCTGTTCTAATTAAGAACAATGTGTAGGTTCTAGAGAAATGGCGTCGGGACTAAAGCCAAAACGGCGTCGAGAACAAAGCCAAAATGGGGTCGGAACTAAAGCAAACAACAACAACAAAATATGGTCTTAAATGCAAGTCCTCCGAGTTAAAGACAAGGCAATGAAACAAATCAATCATCTTGACACTAACATTGCCTACACGGCTTGCAATGAAGTGCCATCTGTATACAATATGACTGCCTTTCTACAAACATTACCTCCCAGGTTGTGAATCCCTACTTTCGGTCTTGCCAACAGCTCCACTCTCTGCCTCCGGATCTTTCATCCACTTTTATTGCAACAATAGAATAATTATACACGGCGGTTCCGGTGCAGCGAACTTGGCCGTGCGGTCACACGCCAGTGAGTCTGCGCGCACAAAGAGTTAAATCTCAGTTCCGGCGCCAATAACCGCTTGAGATTTCCAATCTATTTACTCGCCAGATTTGCCTGAGTTTCACGAGGTGCAGACAGAGTTGTGTCCCTTTGTTGTGTGTGTAATGGAAAGAAAACAAAACCACGAGTCCTGAAATAGACGTTGTTATACAATGGTTCTCGAACCTTTGGGCGCTGGATATTATTTCCGACATGAGAACAGACGTGGGTCCCTTTCATTAAAAATAAAGTAATAAGTATGATCCAGATGATGCTAAGATTTGATTTTAGTCCAGTCAGTCCATTTGCTGCTGCGTGGAACACGAAAAATATTTTTGTAGACCACCTGAGGGTCTATAGGTCCCAGGTTAAGAACCACTGTTGTAAGTGATTAAAAAATTGACGGTAAAAGAAATTAAATGCGATTTTTTTTTCATTTTCAATGTGTTGCTTTTGTCAGTTAAATTCTTGTCAAGCATAGAGAGCAACAGGAACAACCTGACTAAACAAATCTTAGAGCGAGGTCATAAGCATCCGCAGGGTAAGATACGTCCTCGGAGGTGGTTGTTTCTTAAGAGGATGTCACTGGACTTCTATCATCATCATCAGGTGCCGTGCCGACTGGCATTGGCTATTATGCTTCTCCAGAGTACACGATCCTTCATGCAGGCCAGTTGGTGATCTCCTCTCACACCATCCCGTCAGACTGTCCAGTATCATTTCTCTTGGTCTTCCTCTTGATCTTCTTCCTTCTATTTTTCCTGTTGTTATAATATTTTCAATGCCCCCTCTTCTCATTGCATGTCCTATGAAAGTACATTGTCTCTCACTTATCTTTTTGACAAGGTTTTTTTGTCTCTCCAGCTCTTCTCATACATTCTTCATTAGTTATTTTTGCTGTCCAGGGGATTCGCAACATTCTTCTAACAAACCACATTTCTGCTGCTTCCAATGATTTTTGTGCAGACCTGCCTATTGTCCATGATTCACTTCCATATAACAATAATAGTAGCAGGCAAAGATCAGTTCGCCTTACACGAACAATAATAGTAGCAGGCAAAGATCAGTTCGCCTTACAGTGACAATAATAGTAGCAGGCAAAGATCAGTTCGCCTTACAGGGACATTAATAGTAGCAGGCAAAGATCAATTCGCCTTACAGTGACAATAATAGTAACAGGCAAAGACCAGTTCACCTTACAGTGACAATAATAGTAGCAGGCAAAGATCAGTTCGCCTTACAGTGACAATAATAGTAGCAGGCAAAGATCAGTTCGCCTTACAGGGACATTAATAGTAGCAGGCAAAGATCAATTCGCCTTACAGTGACAATAATAGTAACAGGCAAAGACCAGTTCACCTTACACTGACAATAATAGTGGCAGGCAAAGACCAGTTCACCTTACACTGACAATAATAGTAGCAGGCAAAGACCAGTTCACCTTACAGTGACAATAATAGTAGCAGGCAAAGACCAGTTCACCTTACACTGACAATAATAGTAGCAGGCAAAGACCAGTTCACCTTACACTGACAATAATAGTAGCAGGCAAAGACCAGTTCACCTTACACTGACAATAATAAAAGCACACAAAGACTTGTTCACTGTGACAATAACTCTTTTGCATTCCATTTTTTTGTCCCTCACATGTAAACTGTGCTAAATACCATAATCTTTTAACGTCAGCTTTGGTTCGGGGCCCAGCGTTTTAGAGAACCTAGACACAGTATTTATTCAGTCCTGCAGCAGAGATATAAACACCCAAGACGAAAAAATGCACTGAACATTGCTTGGTAACTCTTATCAGATAAACTGTTTTATAAACGGATCATAAATAATAATGGAAATAAGAATTTAGTCAATGGCTTTTGTTTTCAGTCGATTTGAAATATGACCCCAAAGGTATAAAAAAATCCAGTGGGAACAAAGCTTGGCAAAATCCTAAGATAGTCACAAAATATCAGCAAAATCCTAAAGTACTCACGAATTATCAGGGTAAATACAGCACTGCTGAAGCAGGGGTGGAAGTGTTTCGTGAACTTTTGATTCTTTTGAGTGCTGAAGAAAAGGCAACTCTATGCTGACTTGAAGTCAAGATTACTTCCCTTCCGATCTTCCGAAGAAACGAAGATGTGAAGATAAAGAAAGATAAAGAGGAAAAACAGTTGAGATGGAGATGTGAATATACGCTCGCTTTAATACGGGGTTCTGCGCGGACGACAGCGCCGTATAACGAATAGATGTAAAGCGAAATTCATAGAAGTGAATATATACAGAAGTTTGCCGTCAACAGGCAGCCATGTTTTAAAATATAAAAAAAACAAGCTACAGTAGCCTAATAATTTGTGCACATACTTTAAAATAAGAAGCTTTACATTAAATGAGTACAGTATGCTCATAAAAAATATTTGTGCATTTACAATAGGAAGTCCTGCTATTTCAGTGGACCAATGGTTGGAAAAATGAATCTTAATAAAGCGGACACGATATATATATATTCTACTATCTATCATACCTATGTACTGGTCTCTAGAAAAGATAACACAAGACATACACTGTTCTGTGTTCTATATTTGAACTTACCTGAGCACTGACTTCAAAAGCCTGCTGATTTTCCAGCAGCTATAGATTCAGTCTGTTTCTTCGGAGATAAAAAAAAAAACAATGAACAATATAGATAAAACAAAACCCCACAGGTAGAATTACACTTCTCTCTCGGTCCTCAGAATCCAGTACCCGAAGTCAAGGTAAATTAGTCCGTCGCTGTAAATGATCGATCTTATGAATTTACTCAACCAACAGCTCTAAATTAATACGTACATAAATGCATCTACCAACAGGCACTTTATGTCTTAATTTGTGGCACGCCTGGCTTGTAATTGAAACATCCCACGATGTTGTTAAAAAGAAAAGTGTTTTCATTTCTCCGTCTGTTATCGCTTCTGGCGATGATAGTTGCGACCGCTCATCAAACCAAGAAGTGAAATTAGATTATCACCGGGAAAATAATCTAATATTAAGCGAATCTGACATTTCGCCTCCTCTTCAAATTACTGTGAAGCAATTTTTTATATTATTTATTTATTTTTTAACCTCTTGTTACAGTTTTTTTTTTCCTTTGAGGGCTTTTAAGTTAACGAGCGACAAATGGAGAGGGTTATTTATGCGAGGGCGTCTGTTCACTTTCAAGTTCCTCTTATTCTGATATGTGCATCATCTTAATCATGGCGACGTCCAGATAATAAAGACGACGTGTTCATTCTCATTCTGACAACTGTTTTAGACGGGTGTTGTTGTTGTTGATGATGATGATATTATCAAAGATATAACGAGTGTTGATAACGCAATGCGGAAATACAATGCCAAGTTTAAATGAATATTGAGTTCAATGATGAACAAGGGAGGGGGTGGGATGTTTCTATTTTTAACTATTAAATTGAAGCCCCAGATACGGTTCCACATGGCCACACGCCTAAACTTACGCCTTTGAATGTTCGTATTATTACTATCAGAGGCGTTGATTTCCAATCTGTAGTCTTGCTGTTATAAAGTATTTCAGTGCTATACGATGAATGATGACTCATTGTGAAGGATTCAAGTACCAGCTGACTGACCAAGGGTTCCAGTTGTCGCTGAGTGACCAGTCATTGAGAAGGATTCCAGTTGTCGCTGAGTGACCAATTATTGAGAAGGATTCCAGTTGTCGCTGACTGACCAATCATTGAGAAGGATTCTAATTGTCACTGACTGACCAATCGTTGAGAAGGATTCCAAAACTCTAAGCTGACTGACCAATCATTATGAAGGACTCCTGTACTCTACTTTGACTGACCAATCGGTGTGAAGGATTCCAGTACTCTACTCTGACTGACCAGTCGATGTGAAGAATTCTTGTGCTCAGAACTGATAGAGCAATCATAGACTAAAGTGTAATATGTAACTGTGTGTGTATATATATATATATATATGTATATATATATACTATGTATATATATGTATATATATATACTATGTATATATATATAGAACGTTTTCTACTGAAAGAGTATATTTATACGAAAAAATAAAGACCTAATATGGAGTGAAATTTCTTTTTTCAGATTTATTTGCTTGTTTTCTTTTTTTTATGTTTTCAACTTTATGTGTCTTCTGGTTGCTATGGAGAATTCATGGAGATGTTTTTTTTTCTATATTATTTGATAACTTACTACGTCGCTTTATCTTTTTATTATTACTACTACCACTACTCCTACCACTATACCTACTTTGCTTTGCCTTTTTACTACTACTACTACTACTACTACTACTACTACTACTACTACTACTACTACTACTACTACTAATACTTGTTTTTCTTCTTCTTCATTTCTCCTCTGGAACTGGGAGCTGGTGTTCTTTCCAGCTGATGCGGTGAAGAGTCAGCATCGCATCGGATTGGGAGCGGGTTGGGGGGGGCAACTTTTTGTAGTCCTGGAGGGGAGTTTAACAGCAGGGAGTGTGCAGTTCTTCTGTAACAGATCCCGCTGCCATGGGGACTACGGTAATACCATGCCTGTTACTGCAAGGTAGCAACGGTGAGGTGGGACAGCGTCTTTGTTGGCAATGGTTCGCTACCCTTGACGCCAGTATATCTGTTACAGGTTCTTATATCTTATATCTTATATCCTTCCCGTGCCATTAAACGTTACATAAGGCTCACAAGGTAGTTCGCCAATTTTTTCCTGTTTTCGGCGAGGTTATTGACTGTCAAATAGGACAGCATCTCCACCCCCACATGGACTGATTAAAAAAACCTGATTGAATTACGGACATGAACATTTGTTCACCACCTACACGACTTGTGTAAAGTAGTTTTGACCCAGAATTCAGAGATAAAGATATATGAAATATCTGACCAACATTTGAAAAAAAAAAAGCTGCTCCAGTACTAGCACTTATCGTTCTGTCAAGTGCTTTTATGGCTTAAAAAACTTCTTTTATTACAGCTAACAAACTAAATATGCCCCCCCCCCCCAAACCCAGGTTTGATCTAAATTTAAAGGGGAAAAAAGCTTTACATACTCTACTGTGTGCCCGTGGAATTCCCTCCCCTACATTTAAAATCCATAAGCAATATTTCATCCTTTAAATCCAATTTTTTTCAATATTTTCTTGCCTCCAGCTACATAGGAAAAGGTAAAATTCCCGTAATTTTAAACCGGAAATGGGACAATAATTTTAGAAATAAACTTGGTTGTCCGCCTCCACAGTGCCAGGATTCGGACATATTGGGGATAAAGTATTAGGCCCGTATTTCGACGACCTTCCGCACATGAAAGTCTGATGTGGGTCAGTATCACGACTGACCCGCATTTACCTTGCCAGATTTCTCTGGTGCTCATTTTTAGAGGCTGGGTCGGCTCCGGGCTTTTTTTGTTTGTTGTGTAGCAGAAAAAAATCCCACTGCTGGGACTGAGCTCGGTAGCCCCAGATTGGTAGACCAAGCATCTAACCTCTCAGCCTAACAGGCAATATGCCTCCATAAAATAACATTTTCTTTTTCTCATGCTCTACAAAAACTTTAATTATGACTTAAGTGTGGAAATGTTCGGTGTTATAGTCTCTCTCCCGCGCTTCTGGCTCTGGAGTGCCTTCTTTGACACTGTCTCTCCCGCAGTTTCTGGCTCTGGAGTGTCTTCTTTGACCCTGTCTTCTCCTGCAGCTTCTGGCTCTGGAGTGTCTTCTTTGACACTGTCTTCTCCTGCAGCTTCTGGCTCTGGAGTGTCCTCTTTGACACTGTCTTCTTCACCCCTTCCTCACCTCTGGCAGATCTTAGGAACTGCTGTTTCCTTCTCAGCCAGAACAGCCTCAATGTGGCAAGAGCCGGTCACGTAGGGGTTAATACGACCACAGGTTCTTTATGTCCTCCTCCTCATTCTCTGGGCCAGCATTGACCTAGATGTGGTCAATAACCTGGTCTTCAGTGGACAGTCCCTTAAATTCGGCATTTCTCTCTGCACTATTCACAATCTGAAGCAGGAACTCTGCACTTTTCTTTGACTGTCTGCCGTGGACTGCCTTCCTGTGCTTAGCCTGAGCACATCTTCCAACACCACCACCACAGAATCGTCGGAATGGCACACACTCTTTGCGTCCAATCACGTTCTTCGAGAAGTTGTCAGCTCTCTTCAGATGCATGTCCGTGATGACCTGATCTGCCTCACGAGTATTCTTGAAGTGATCACGCAGATAAGACCAGCAGGCCTTGCCCGATTTTATAGTATTCTCGGGCTCTTTTGTATAGAGTGCCATCTTCTAATCTTACTGTAAGCTTCCTTTATATCATTTCGCCTGTCATCCGTAGAATCGCCAGACACCAGGTCTAGCTCTAGAAGGACGTAGTTAAATAGGCAGTAAGTTGTTTGTCAACGCGATGTGACAAGAAATGTTCCTTTAAAGTTACCTCGCACCTAGCTAATTATCATGTGAATGTAATAGTTTCACTTTACATTCTTAGATATGTTCTTCGTGTAATCTGAATGCTTGTACTAAACTGAACTTGGGGTAAGGATGAAATTAGGCTGATGAAAGGCAGAGTGTCAGAAGGTCGGACGTGCCGAGTTCTTCACCTTTCGAAAGTAAACTTAGTTCAATCGTTCGTTGCCATGGTACGACTAAACAAGTTATTGTTACAGTTTAACAAGTATCTAATATTAAGACTAAACAAGCTTTTCATATTACATCTAGACAAACTTATCGTATTACATCTAAACAAGCTTTTCATATTACATGTAAACAAGCTTCTCATATTACATCTATACAAGGTTCTCATATTGCATGTAAACAAGCTTCTCGTATTGCATTTATACAAGGTTCTCATATTGCATGTAAACAAGCTTCTCGTATTACATCTATACAAGGTTTTCATATTACATGTAAACAAGCTTCTCGTATTACATGCAAGCTTCTCGTATTACATGTAAACAAGCTTCTCTTATAACAAATAATGAATATTCTCATATTACAACTAAACAGTCTTCTCCTATTACAAACTAAAGAAACTTCTGATATAATAATTAAATAAGAGTCTTGTATTACAACAAAACAAACTTCTCATATCACAGCTAAACAAGTTTCTCATGATATAGCTAAACACTCTTCTCACATCACAGCTAAACAAGCTCCTCTTGTTATCTTTCAGACAGACGTGCATAATTTTGTTTTCTTTTCTCCTTTCGTCCCGGATTGTTCATCCAGTATAGTTTTATAAGTATATTTTCTTTCTCTTACCACTACTGTTTCAGCTGTCTGGTGCTAATATTTCTTTTTACAATATCAGATTTTCATATATTCCTGCTCCATGCTTGCCTACTCAGTTCATGTCTGGTGCTACGAAACGATTCGGTTTACACAGAATTTTACATTTTACATTAAATTAAGTTTAAGACCGGGACTTTGAGGCGTTTTTATTTACTGTTTCACCGGGTAAGCCTTCGTGTGACTGATCTTCACCTGGCTCTACCCTTTTACTGAAACTGTTTTATGCTGATGTATAGTTCATATTTTGGTGTCGTCCATATTTTGGTGTCGTCCATATACGTGGAGATTGCTTGCATTGTCTTGATATTTTCTGTTCCGGCTGTCCTCCCTACAGCAAACTCGAATAAACACCCTGATATGGCCAATGTTCCTTTAATGTCTGATGTTATGCGTGCAGCGTTTCTTGTTTCAACAACTGCTGCATCAGGATTTCTTCAGTTATTTCTTTCTGTCTTCTTTGTACTATATATCCACATTCCAAGTACTAGAGTTTACTTTCAATTCTCTTGTTTATTGCCGATACTTCTGTAGCATGGAGGAGTGTGGAGGATATATGAGTTTCAGTCAGCATGGCTATCTATCTATCTATCTATCTATCTATCTATCTATCTATCTATCTATCTATCTATCTATCTATCTATCTATCTATCTATCTATCTATCTATCTATCTATCTATCTATCTATCTATCTATCTATCTATGTCTGTCTTTCTTGTGTCTCTGCCTGCCTGCCTGTCTGTCTGTCTGTCTGAGTTGACTTTAATTCTTGTTCTGAACTCAGCTTCATAACCTTAGTCAACTACATAAAAAAAAAATTGTCTTCTTGAATCCTGTCATCAAGCACGCTTCACAGGTCTCCACCCCGGGTACTTGAGCCTCCGCGACTAAAGCAGGTTTGCAGGATGTGCTTTGGAGTCTGGCGGCCCTTTCTGTGCTGAATTAAATATCCTTTTTCCAATTTAGACCTGTTTCAGTTTGACATTATACAGTCTGGTTAACAGCATCCCGTTAATGTCGTCTAATTACTTTCCTCAATAACTACAGCCCCGGGGGAGTCTATCACGTGAACAAAACAGAGAAGTGTATTAATGCGCCCTAAGAAGAAGAGAAGACAAACAGCAAATAAATCCAACCCTTCGAGGAAAAGAATAAAGACGCTTCACGAGAACTTCCAACAACTTGGGGATCTTCCCTAGAAAATCGCTCTCTTTCCTGGGAAAACACTCTTACATTCGGGAAGCAGTTTGTGAAAATGTGCTGCCAGGGTCAAAATCAGCTTAAACCGGAAATGGGACAATAATTTTAGAAATAAACTTGGTTGTCCGCCTCCACCGCGCTCAGGTTGTCCCGCACTGGAAGAGGCCAGCTACCAGGAAACTTGGGGAAGCATTGGCTCGAGTTCCCCGCCGGAAGGTGTTTGTGGTATGCATGTGCTTCTCTGCTTGTTTTCGCCTGTGAGGTCTGGTCTGGTCAGGTCAGGTCATGTCAGGTCAAGGAATCTTATTGGTTCCTGTGCTTTTTTTTTTCTTTCTATAAATATTTTGTATCCAGCTCCAGACAACGTAACACAGCAGCTGTCAGTCATTTATTTCAACATCTGAAGGAAAATAAAAGCCATTTAAAACTCAGGAAACGATATTTAGAAGACGTCAAGGAAACCTCTTTAGCTTTTTGGAATTGGGAATTATTTTTACCGGCGTTAGAAAGAGGAAAAACGTAACGGACTTGTTTCAAGACGCCGCTGATATACCAGGCAGGGGCCTTTTAACGCATGGAGCCACATGGGGACTACCTAGGGGCCCAAAGTGTATGGGGGGGGGGGGAGGGATCCAACCAGCCCATGGAAATCTATGAATTCCTAACATTACTTGCATAGGTTGGAATGGTAGGGGCCCAGTGTATTACTTTGCCAAGGGGCCCTAGATGCTGGCAAGAGGGCCCTGATACCAAGAGATATGGAAAATGCATCCGCATGACAACATCGGCGTGCTATAAAAAGATAATGATGCAGGTTAAAAATATTAAAGAGAGAAAACTAGCAACACTACATGGGCTGGAGTTGAGAGATGAACAACAGAGATAAAACTAGACATAGCAACACTACATGGGCTGGAGTTGAGAGATGAACAACAGAGATAAAACTAGACATAGCAACACTACATGGGCTGGAGTTGAGAGATAAATCACAAATAAGCATTTTGTGAAATCATCACCATTATTATACTCATCATCAACATCGCCAGCCGTCGTCATGGCGTCACACTAAGGAACAACAGGTTTCTTCTATTCGCCCTAAGCTGTCCTGTCCTAGTTTCTCATAACAGGAAGAAGGTGCATTGACTGATGCTACTTACATTGTCCACAAAAAATAGGTCACAGGAGATGAAGACGAAGTCCGACATGGCAATCACCGATCCATAGCTGACATTCTATCATCAGGACTAGGGAACCATAGCTGACATTCTATCATCAGGACTAGGGAACCATAGCTGACATTCTATCATCAGGACTAGGGAACCATAGCTGACATTCTATCACCAGGACTAGGGAACCATAGCTGACATACTAGCATCAGGACTAGGGAACCATAGCTGACATACTAGCATCAGGACTAGGGAACCATAGCTGACATACTAGCATCAGGACTAGGGAACCATAGCTGACATACTAGCATCAGGACTAGGGAACCATAGCTGACATACTAGCATCAGGACTAGGGAACCATAGCTGACATACTAGTATCAGGACTAGGGAACCACAGCTGACATACTAGCATCAGGACTAGGGAACCATAGCTGACATTCTAGCATCAGGACTAGGGAACCATAGCTGACATACTAGTATCAGGAATAGGGAACCATAGCTGACATACTAGCATCAGGACTAGGGAACCATAGCTGACATACTAGCATCAGGACTAGGGAACCATATCTGACATACTAGCATCAGGACTAGGGAACCATAGCTGACATACTAGTATCAGGACTAGGGAACCATAGCTGACACACTAGTATCAGAACTAGGGAACCATAGCTGACATTCTAGCATCAGGACTAGGGAACCATTTTAGAAATAAACTTGGTTGTCCGCCTCCACCGCGCTCAGGTTGTCCCGCACTGGAAGAGGCCAGCTACCAGGAAACTTGGGGAAGCATTGGCTCGAGTTCCCCGCCGGAAGGTGTTTGTGGTATGCATGTGCTCTCTGCTTGTTTTCGCCTGTGAGGTCTGGTCTGGTCAGGTCAGGTCATGTCAGGTCAAGGAATCTTATTGGTTCCTGTGCTTTTTTTTTCTTTCTATAAATATTTTGTATACAGCTCCAGACAACGTAACACAGCAGCTGTCAGGCACTTATTTCAACATCTGAAGGAAAATAAAAGCCATTTAAAACGCAGGAAACGATATTTAGAAGACGTCAAGGAAACATCTTTAGCTTTTTGGAATTGGGAATTATTTTTACCGGCGTTAGAAAGAGGAAAAACGTAACGGACTTGTTTCAAGACGCCGCTGATATACCAGGCAGGGGCCTCTTAACGCATGGAGCCACCTGGGGACAGCCTAGGGGCCCAAAGTGTATGGGGGGGGGGGAGGGATCCAACCAGCCCATGGAAATCTATGAATTCCTAACATTACTTGCATAGGTTGAAATGGTAGGGGCCCAGTGTTTAACAATGTTTTAGTTCATTTATATTGTTCATTATTATTGTTATTATTGAATGTTCTATTATCATCACATCTCACCTTGGTACATCACACGTCGAATCTTCACATACATGGCAATAGAAGATTTCTCATGAACATTTCACTGATTCATTTTAATTTGACAAATAATATCAATATGATCAATACGTATAGCTGATAACTCACTTGTAATAATAGGCATAGGCAAGATTATACACATTTCATTATTTTCATCATAGTAGCACGAAATCTCACAAAATCACAATATCAAAATTCTCATAATTCTACAAGCAGTATTTAAGCAGCGTTCACAATATTCAGTAATACAAAAGCTCTTGGTAACAATTACTGTACGATCTCTTGCTACACTAGTTCAATCTAACTCTACTTCTCTATCTGTTATGTTCTTCTAATTAGACTACTTGTTTAGGACCTTTTGGTCCTCCTCTATCAAAATCTCTCTCTGCCTCCTCCTCTATCAGAACCCCTATCTGCTCTCCGCCGGCCCTTTTTTCTGAATCCTCCTCCCTTCTTTATATTCGTAAGTTCTGACCACGCCAAAACCGGTCGCAACTAGCGTCTTCGCTTCTCCGTCGTCTAATTGTTACCTCCCATTAACAAGTCCACCATCTCTTTCATGTTACTTGCTTCGGGACCTAGTCCGTTCTCTGTTCAGTCGTTTGATCTACTGGTCAATTGTTCCCCCTGGGCTACTGCATGTGCGCGCGAAGTCGCACCTCTAGAACTGGACCACTCTCACGATCTATCAGATCTATCGATACGGTTTTACCTTTGATCAGGTCTTTGAAGTACCGAGTATCCGTTCCTCGCTCCTCTAACTATAACTTCTCTGCCCCCCAATACATTCTTTATTCCTGATCATGTCACTAATAATAATAATAATAATAATAATAATAATAATAATTATAATAACTATAATCATTACTTACAAGGCTATGCTACAAGTGTATTACTTTGCCAAGGGGCTCTAGATGCTGGCAAGAGGGCCCTGATACCAAGAGATATGGAAAATGCATCCGCATGACAACATCAGTGTGCTATAAAAAGATAATGATGCAGGTTTAAAATATTAAAGAGAGAAAACTAGCAACACTACATGGGCTGGAGTTCAGAGATGAACAACAGAGATAAAACTAGACATAGCAACACTACATGGGCTGGAGTTGAGAGGTGAACAACAGAGATAAAACTAGACATAGCAACACAACATGGGCTGGAGTTGAGAGATAAATCACAGATAAGCATTTTGTGAAATCATCATCATTATTATACTCATCATCAACATCGCCAGCCGTCGTCATGGCGTCACACTAAGGAACAACAGGTTTCTTCTATTCGCCCTAAGCTGTCCTGTCCTAGTTTCTCATAACAGGAAGAAGGTGTATTGACTGATGCTACTTACATTGTCCACAGAAAATAGGTCACAGGAGATGAAGACGAAGTCCGACATGGCAATCACCGATCCATAGCTGACATTCTATCATCAGGACTAGGGAACCATAGCTGACATACTAGCATCAGGACTAGGGAACCATAGCTGACATACTAGCATCAGGACTAGGGAACCATAGCTGACATACTAGTATCAGGACTAGGGAACCATAGCTGACATACTAGCATCAGGACTAGGGAACCATAGCTGACATACTAGCATCAGGACTAGGGAACCATAGCTGACACACTAGTATCAGGACTAAGGAACCATAGCTTACATACAAGTTTCAGAACTAGGGAACCATAGCTTATATACAAGTTTCAGGACTAGGGAACCATAGCTTACATACAAGTTTCAGAACTAGGGAACCATAGCTTACATACAAGTTTCAGGACTAGGGAACCATAGCTTACATACAAGTTTCAGGACTAGGGAACCATAGCTTACATACAAGTTTCAGAACTAGGGAACCATAGCTTATATACAAGTTTCAGGACTAGGGAACCATAGCTTACATACAAGTTTCAGGACCAGGAAACCATAGCTTACATACAAGTTTCAGGACTAGGAAACCATAGCTTACATACAAGTTTCAGCTCTGGGGAATGAGGAAAGCGCAACGATACAGGTGGCCGGACAGCATCAAGAGGTGATGGGGAAAGCGCAACGATACAGGTGGCTGGACAGCAACAAGTGTTAATGAGGAAAGCGCAACGATATTATGTGCGTGGACAAACAAGAGTTGATGAGGAAAGGGCAACGATATTATGTGCGTGGACAAACAAGAGTTGATGAGGAAAGGGCAACGATATTATGTGCGTGGACAAACAAGAGTTGATGAGGAAAGCGCAACGATATTATGTGCGTGGACAAACAAGAGTTGATGAGGAAAGGGCAACGATATTATGTGCGTGGACAAACAAGAGTTGATGAGGAAAGGGCAACGATATTATGTGCGTGGACAAACAAGAGTTGATGAGGAAAGGGCAACGATATTATGTGCGTGGACAAACAAGAGAAGCTGACGAGCCAAAGAGCAACGATTTAGAAGTGTGGACAGCGAAAGAGTCAGAGATCAGCTTTGTCGGAGAATCTTGAGAGCAAGGGGTAAGTGAATACCGGAGAGATACATTATAACAAAATTTCCTTGTGATTTTGCGATGATGATGATGATGATTTCCAATACTTCTCTTTGGAGGAAGAAGGAATCGGTTCTAGGGATTGAAAATGGTCAATATAAACTATCAAGACAAAACATGACAAACGAAAATGAAAACAGTAAAACAAGCGATATATGTCGTATATGTCCATAGGTAGAATTGAAACTGTCGTCAGTGTCATTGTCAGCATTATATATCTTGATATCATCGTCAGTGTTATCTTTCCTCATTATTATCGTCAGTTTCATCCTTCTTTACCCTTACTGTTATCTTTCCTCACTGTCATTGTCATTGTCATCATTCTTCGCCATCACCGTCAGTGTCATATATCCTCATACACATCGGCCAGATTATATGTCCTCAGTATCATAATCAACACACATATCCTCCCTATCATCATCATTCTGCAATCAAGTTAAGGTCATTTGTCCTATCATCATCAAGATTCTAAATCTTCTTCATCATCGTCTGTGCCATATAGCTTCGTGAACACACGCACACACTTATTACCAGTGTCATCCGCCTTATTAGAGTCCCACATATTCACCATCATAGTCAGTGTCCTCTGTCTTCACTATCATCGACAAGGCCATGTGTCTTAAGTATCATGATCAGTATCATTTATCACCACTATCATCATTGTTATCACCGTTAGTGTCTTCTTTACCTCCTATCATTGCTGCGTTATCTATTCCCTCTATCATCGTTTGTGTCATATATACCCTTTATCATCGTTACTGTCATCTATCCCTGCTATCATTGTTACTATTATCTATTCCCCCCTCCACTCCATCAATGTTAGTGTCATCTATTCCTGATATCATTGTTACTATTATCTATTCCCCCCTCCACTCCAATAACGTTAGTGTCATCTATTCCTGTTATCATTGTTACTATTATCTATTCCCCCCTCCACTCCATCAATGTTAGTGTCATCTATCCCTGCTTTCATTGTTAGTATTATCTATTTCCCCCTCCAATCTATCAATGTTAGTGTCATCTATCCCTGCTATCATTGTTACTATTATCTATTCCCCCTCCACTCCATCAATGTTAGTGTCATCTATCCCTGCTATCATTGTTACTATTATCTATTCCCCCTCCACTCCATCAATGTTAGTGTCATCTATTCCTGTTATCATTTTTACTATTATCTATCCCCCCTCCACTCCAATAACGTTAGTGTCATCTATCCCTACTATCATTGTTACTATTATCTATTCCCCCCTACATTTCATTAATGTTAGTGTCATCTATCCCTACTATCATTGTTACTATTATCTATTCCCCCTCCACTCCATCAATGTTAGTGTCATCTATTCCTGTTATCATTGTTACTATTATCTATTCCCCCTCTACTCCAGTAACGTTAGTGTCATCTATCCCTGCTATCATTGTTACTATTATCTATTCCCCCTCCACTCTATCAATGTTAGTGTCATCTATTCCTATTATCATTGTTACTATTATCTATTCCCCCCTCTACTCCAATAACGTTAGTGTCATCTATCCCTGCTATCATTGTTACTATTATCTATTCCCCCTCCACTCCATCAATGTTAGTGTCATCTATTCCTGATATCATTGTTACTATTATCTATTCCCCCCTCCACTCCAATAACGTTAGTGTCATCTATTCCTGTTATCATTGTTACTATTATCTATTCCCCCCTCCACTCCATCAATGTTAGTGTCATCTATCCCTGCTTTCATTGTTAGTATTATCTATTCCCCCTCCAATCTATCATGTTAGTGTCATCTATCCCTGCTATCATTGTTACTATTATCTATTCCCCCTCCACTCCATCAATGTTAGTGTCATCTATCCCTGCTATCATTGCTACTATTATCTATTCCCCCTCCACTCCATCAATGTTAGTGTCATCTATTCCTGTTATCATTTTTACTATTATCTATCCCCCCTCCACTCCAATAACGTTAGTGTCATCTATCCCTACTATCATTGTTACTATTATCTATTCCCCCCTACATTTCATTAATGTTAGTGTCATCTATCCCTACTATCATTGTTACTATTATCTATTCCCCCCTCCACTCCATCAATGTTAGTGTCATCTATTCCTGTTATCATTGTTACTATTATCTATTCCCCCCTCTACTCCAGTAACGTTAGTGTCATCTATCCCTGCTATCATTGTTACTATTATCTATTCCCCCCCTCCACTCTATCAATGTTAGTGTCATCTATTCCTATTATCATTGTTACTATTATCTATTCCCCCCTCTACTCCAATAACGTTAGTGTCATCTATCCCTGCTATCATTGTTACTATTATCTATTCCCCCCTCCACTCCATCAATATTAGTGTCATCTATCCCTGCTATCATTGTTACTATTATCTATTCCCCCCTCCACTCCATCAATGTTAGTGTCATCTATTCCTGATATCAGTGTTAATGTTGTCTATCTCCCCCTCCCCCCCCCCATTTTCCTTTCTTAAAATTTTGTTATGTATCTCTGCTATAATTGTTACTGGTATCCATCCCTCTAACAATATTTGTGCTATATATTTGTGCTATCATCTTTTGTGTCAGATGTCCCTATCTTCGTCTGATATTCCTGCTGTCATCATGCGTGTCATTTATCCCTGCTATCAATGTTACTGTTATCTATCTCCTCTATAAACGTTTGTGATATATATATATATATATATATATATATATATGACTGCTGTCAATGTTGCTATTATCAATCACCTCTGTACATGATTGTGTTATATATCCCTGCTATCAATGTTACTGTTATCTATTCTCTATTTACATGTTTGTTATGTATCCCTGCTATCAATGTTAGTGTTATCTATCCCCTCTATACATGTTTGTATTATATATTCCTGCTATCACTGTTATCTACCACTCTATATGTTTGTATTATATATCCCTGCTATCAATTTTATCTGTCCCCTCTATATATGTTTGTGTTATATATCCCTGCTGTCAATGTTACTATTATCTATCCCCTCTGTACATGTTTCTGTTATATATCACTGCTATCAATATTACTGTTATCTATCCCCTCTGAAATATGTATCAGTGAGGAAAAACTGGAAGAAGTGGAGAGTTTTGAATATCTTGGATCACTACTAACTAATAATGGAGATACAATGCGGGAAATTAAAAGGAGGACATCTATTGCTCTTCAGAAAGTAAAACAAATAAAGAATCTGTGGAGAGGAGCAGACAGAACCACAAAAATAAGATTTTTAAGGGCATGCATCTTTCCCATCCCAACATATGCCTGTGAGACCTGGACACTTAACAAAACAGCTGAGAAGCACATAAATGCCTTTGAATGTAAATGCTATAGAAGAGTTCTCCAAATATCGTGGACACAAAAAAGAACAAATATATCTATACTACAAGAGCTTAATATTGAAGAAGGCTGGCTAGTAAAGAGGATTAAAGAGAGAAAACTTAAATATTTTGGCCACATTAAACGTCATGATAATTTAGAGAAGGCCGTATTGGAAGGATACATAATGGGAAAAAGAAAAAGAGGAAGACCGAAACGAAGATGGCTGCAAGACATCGTTGATGATCTGGAAATGGATGCAGCAGCAGCAGGCCATCTTGCTCACAACCGAGAGGCCTACAGGAGTGCTGTTTGGGCGGCAAAGTTCCGCAAGGGACATGCAAAGGAATGAATGAATGAATCCCCTCTATACATTTGTGTGTTATATATCCCTGCTGTCAATGTTTGTGTCATATAACCTGGTTACCATGGTTATGATCATATATCCCGGCTTTCGTCATTAATGTCTTCTATCCCCGCTATCACAGAAAAGAACAAAAATATCCATACTACAAGAACTTAATATTGAAGAAGGTTGGCTAGTAAAGAGGATTAAACAAAGAAAACTGAAATATTTTGGACACATTAAATGTCATGATAAATTAGAGAAGACCGTCTTGGAATAATGGGGACAAGAAAGAGAGGAAGACCAAGGCGAAGATGGCTGCACGACATCGTTGATAATCTGCAAATGGATGCGTCAGCAGCAGGCCATCTTGCTTACAACCGAGAGGCCTACAGGAGAGCTGTTAGGGAGGCAAAGTTCCACAAGGGACACGCAAACGACTGATTGACTGACTGATCCCCGCTATTAGCGTTAGTGTCATATATATATATATATCCCCACTACCATGGTCATATATAACCCCACTATCATGGTCATATATAACCCCACTATCATGGTCATATATAACCCCACTATCATGGTCATATATAACCCCACTATCATGGTCATATATAACCCCACTATCATGGTCATATATAACCCCACTATCATGGTCATATATAACCCCACTATCATGGTCATATATAACCCCACTATCATGGTCATATATAACCCCACTATCATGGTCATATATAACCCCACTATCATGGTCATATATAACCCCACTATCATGGTCATATATAACCCCACTATCATGGTCATATATAACCCCACTATCATGGTCATATATAACCCCACTATCATGGTCATATATAACCCCACTATCATGGTCATATATATCACCACTATTCTCATATCACTGCCAAAGTCAGGAAAGCAAAGATCTTCAACAACCATTAAGAAGAACAGGAAGACAACTCTATTCGCCTGTTTTTTTTTCTTTACAATCATCTCCCCTTTCAGCTTTCTCGTGTGGGGGGAAAGTTCACCCACAGAAGACTTCCTCATGTCCTGTTCTTCACATTTTATCTTCTTGCTTAAGAAAATGAAATTTTATGAAAAGAAGTGAAGCCCGGATGTTTTTACAAGTAAACCTGTCACACAAACGTTTTCCTTCGTCTCTTCGCCTGTTATTATCCCCCTCACTTATCCTAAACTAAAAAAAAAAACAAACCATGGAGTTTTTTAAATCGTTGGGTGCACTTGGGAAAACTCAGAAAGAGGCTTTTGTACTTAAGTAATCCAGGAACAGGTTCCTGTAACTCCTATCTCTTAAAGATGTCCCTGCACAGAATGTCTGGACTTAACGTCTGCAGTGGAAGTCGCAGGTCGCCGTGGTCTGTGGGACAACTCCAGATTAAGTAGTGGTTTTTTTGTTTCCCTTCATATAACGGCACGTGTAGGAATAGTAGTAGTTGTAGTACTAATTGTAGGGGCAACTGTAGGGGTAGAAGCGGAAGTAGTAGCTGTAGTAAGAGTAATGCTACCAGTAATAGTACTACTACTGTAAGGAACGACAATAGATGAAGTAGCGGCGGGAGTAGTAGTCGTGGTAGTAGTAGTAGTAGTAGTAGTAGTAGTAGTAGTAGTAGTAGCAGCAGCAGCAGCAGCAGCAATAATGGTGATAATAATAACTCCCAGTCATTTAAGATTTCTTCTTTGCCATCTTCGTAAAATAAAGTCATCATCATCAAGTGCCGTGCCGACTGGCGTTGGCTATTATGCTTCTCCAGAGTACCCGATCCTTCATGCAGGCCATCAGTTCAGTTGGTGATCTCCTCTCACACCAACCCGTCAGACTATCCAGTATCATTTCTCTTGGTCTTCCTCTTGATCTTCTTCCTTCTATTTTTCCTGTTGTTATAATATCTTCAATGCCCTCTCTTCTCATTGCATGTCCTATGAAAGTACATTGTCTCTCTCTTATCTTTTTGACAAGATATTTTGTCTCTCCAGCTCTTCTCATACATTCTTCATTAGTTATTTTTGCTGTCCAGAGGATTCGCAACATTCTTCTAATAAACCACATTTCTGCTCCTTCCAATGATTTTTGTGCAGACCTGCCTATTGTCCATGATTCACTTCCACATAACAAGATAGGTTCAATATAGAATTTTAGGACAAGTTTTCTAACATTCATTGATACGGATGTGCTGGATATTATGTTTCTCATTCTCTAAAATGCAGTCTTTGCTTGGCCTATTCTGTTCCTAATTTCTGTTCTGCATTTCCCATCTGAAGTTATTACTGCTCCAAGGTATTTGAATTTCTGCACCTGCTCTAGAATAGTTCCATTAAATTTATATATAATATAAATTGCAGTGAAGATATCACAGTTGTGCTTTATTCACGTCTACTTAATCATTCACTTTCAAATCTTCTTCATTCCTCTTTCCGTTCCTCTCAGCCTTTATTTCCATCCATTTCAACCAAAGTATCATCATCAGCATCGTATTTTCTTCTTCTTCTTTCTTCTTATTTTCCATCTCACAGGAACCGTAAGCTGGTGATGTTTGCAGCCGGTGTATTGAAGATGCTGAGACAAAGTATGGTGTCGGATTGGGAGTAGGCTAGGGCGGTTATTTTTTTCAGTCCATGAGCGGAGTTTGATTCACCAGCCCTCACCCTATCATGTCATCTATGATTCACCAACCCTCACCCTATCATGTCAGCTATGATTAACCAACCATCACCCTATCATGTCAGCTATGATTAACCAACCATCACCCTATCATGTCAGCTATGATTCACCAACCCTCACCCTATCATTTCAGCCATGATTAATCAACCCTCACCATATCATGTCATCTATGATTCACTAACCCTCACCCAATCATGTCATCTATGATTTACCAGCCCTCACCCTATCATGTCAGCTGTGATTTACAAACCCTCACCCTATCACGTCATCTATGATTCACCAACCATCACCCAATCATGTCAGCTATGATTAACCAACCATCATCCTATCATGTCAGCTATGATCCATCAACCCTCACCCTATCATGTCAGCTATGATTCACCAACCCTCACCCTATCATGTCAGCTATGATTTACCAGCCCTCACCCTATCATGTCAGCTGTGATTTACCAACCCTCACTCTATCATGTCATCTATGATTTATCTTCTTGCTTAAGAAAATGAAATTTTATGAAAAGAAGTGAAGCCCGGATGTTTTTACAAGTAAACCTGTCACACAAACGTTTTCCTTCGTCTCTTCGCCTGTTATTATCCCCCTCACTTATCCTAAACTAAAAAAAAAACAAACCATGGAGTTTTTTAAATCGTTGGGTGCACTTGGGAAAACTCAGAAAGAGGCTTTTGTACTTAAGTAATCCAGGAACAGGTTCCTGTAACTCCTATCTCTTAAAGATGTCCCTGCACAGAATGTCTGGACTTAACGTCTGCAGTGGAAGTCGCAGGTCGCCGTGGTCTGTGGGACAACTCCAGATTAAGTAGTGGTTTTTTTGTTTCCCTTCATATAACGGCACGTGTAGGAATAGTAGTAGTTGTAGTACTAATTGTAGGGGCAACTGTAGGGGTAGAAGCGGAAGTAGTAGCTGTAGTAAGAGTAATGCTACCAGTAATAGTACTACTACTGTAAGGAACGACAATAGATGAAGTAGCGGCGGGAGTAGTAGTCGTAGTAGTAGTAGTAGTAGTAGTAGTAGTAGCAGCAGCAGTAATAATGGTGATAATAATAACTCCCAGTCATTTAAGTTTTCCTCTTTGCCATCTTCGTAAAATAAAGTCATCATCATCAAGTGCCGTGCCGACTGGCGTTGGCTATTATGCTTCTCCAGAGTAACCGATCCTTCATGCAGTCCATCAGCTCAGTTGGTGATCTCCTCTCACACCATCCTGTCAGACTGTCCAGTATCATTTCTCTTGGTCTTCCTCTTGATCTTCTTCCTTCTAATTTTCCTGTTGTTATAATATTTTAATGCCCCCTCTTCTCATTGCATGTCCTATGAAAGTACATTGTCTCTCTCTTATCTTTTTGACAAGGTTTTTTGTCTCTCCAGCTCTTCTCATACATTCTTCATTAGTTATTTTTGCTGTCCAGGGGATTCGCAACATTCTTCTAATAAACCACATTTCTGCTGCTTCCAATGATTTTTGTGCAGACCTGCCTATTGTCCATGATTCACTTCCACATAACAAGATAGGTTCAATATAGAATTTTAGGACAAGTTTTCTAACATTCATTGATACGGATGTGCTGGATATTATGTTTCTCATTCTCTAAAATGCAGTCTTTGCTTGGCCTATTCTGTTCCTAATTTCTGTTCTGCATTTCCCATCTGAAGTTATTACTGCTCCAAGGTATTTGAATTTCTGCACCTGCTCTAGAATAGTTCTGTTTAATTTTACATATAAAATAAAGTGCAGTGAAGATATCACAGTTGTGCTTTATTCACGTCTACTTAATCATTCACTTTCAAATCTTCTTCATTCCTCTTTCCTTTCCTCTCAGCCTTTATTTCCATCCATTTTAAACCTCAGTATCATCATCAGTATCGTATCTTCTTCTTCTTCTTTCTTCTTCTTTCTCCATCTCACAGGAACCGTGAGCTGGTGATGTTTGCAGCCGGTGCACTCAAGATGCTGAGACACAGCATGGTGTCGGATTGGGAGTAGACTAGGGCGGTTATTTTTTTCAGACCATGAGTGGAGTTTGATTCACCAGCCCTCACCCTATCATGTCATCTATGATTCACCAACCCTCACCCTATCATGTCAGCTATGATTAACAAACCATCATACTATCATGTCAGCTATGATTCACCAACCCTCACCCTATCATGTCAACCATGATTAATCAACCCTCACCCTATCATGTCATCTATGATTCACCAACCTTCACCCTATCATGTCATCTATGATTTACCAGCCCTCACCCTATCATGTCAGCTGTGATTTACCAACCCTCACTCTATCATGTCATCTATGATTCACCAACCCTCATCCTATCATGTCAGCAATGATTCACCAGCCCTCACCCTATCATGTAAGCTATGATTCACGAACCATCACCGTATCATGTCAGCAATGATTCACCAGCCCTCACCCTATAAAGTCAGCTATGATTCACCAACCTTCACCCTATCATGTCATCTATGATTTACCAGCCCTCACCCTATCATGTCAGCTGTGATTTACCAACCCTCACTCTATCATGTCATCTATGATTCACCAACCCTCACCCTATCATGTCAGCAATGATTCACAAGCCCTCACCCTATCATGTCATCTATGATACACCAACCATCACCCTATCATGTCAGCAATGATTCACCAGCCCTCACCCTATCATGTCAGCTGTGATTTACCAAGCCTGACCATATCATGTCAGCTATGACTGACCAACCCTCACACTATCATGTCAGCCATGATTTACCAGCCCTCACCCTATCATGTCATCTATGATTTACCAACCCTCACCCTATCATGTCAGCTATGATTCACCAACCATCACCCTATCCTGTCAGCTATGATTCACCAACCCTCACCCTATTATGTCAGCTATGATTCATCAACCCTCACTCTATCATCTCAGCTATGATTCACCAACCCTCACTCTACGATGTCAGTTATGATTTACCAACCCTCACCCTATCATGTCAGCTATGATTTACTAACCCTCACCCTATCATGTCAGCTGTGGTTTCACAAACCCTCACCCCATGATGTCAGCTATAATTCACAAACCCTCACCCTATCATGTCAGCAATGATTCACCAGCCCTCACCTTATCATGTCAGCTCTGATTTACCAACACTGACCCTAACATATCAGCAATGATTTACCATCCCTCACTCTACCATGTTAGCTATGATTCACCAACCCTCACCCTATCATGTCAGCTATGATTCAAAAGCCCTCACCCTATCATGTCAGCCATGATTCACTAACCCTCACCCTATCATGTCAGCTATGACTTACCACCTATAACCCTGTCCTGTCAGCAATGACTTACCAGCCCTCACAATATCTGTCAGTTAAAATTTACCAGCCTTCACAATATCTGTCAGCTATGACTTACCAACCCTCAACCTATCATGTCAGCTATGATTTACCAACCTCACCCTATCATACCAGCTATGAATTACCAGCCCTCACCCTATCATGTCACCTATGATTTACCAGCCCTCACCCTATCATGTGCTCTATGACTGACCAGCCCTTACTCTATCGTGTCAGCTATGACTGACCAACCCTCAACCTATCATGTCAGTAATGATTTATCAGCCCTCACCCTATCATGTCAGCCATGATTCACTAACCCTCACCCTAACATGTCAGCTATGACTTACCACCCCTGATCCTGTCATGTCATCAATGACTTACCAGCCCTCACAATATCTGTCAGCTATAATTTACCAGACCTCACAATATCTGTCAGCTATTACATACCAGGCCTCACCCTATCATGTCAGCTATAATTTACCAGCCCTCACACTATCTGTCAGCTGTGGTTTCACAAACCCTCACCCTATGATGTCAGCTATGATTCACAAACCCTCACCCTATCATATCAGCTATGATTCACCAACCATCACCCTATCATGTCAGCAATGATTTACCAGCCGTCACCCTATCATTTTAGCTGTGATTTACCAACCCTCACCCTATCATGTCATCTATGATTCACCAACCCTCACCCTATCATGTCAGCTATGATTAACCAACCATCGCCCTATCATGTCAGCTATAATTCACCAACCCTCACGCTATCATGTCAGCTATTATTCACCAACCCTAACCCTATTATGTCAGCTATGATTCACCAACCCTCACTCTATCATTTCAGCTATGATTCACCAACCCTCAAATTATTATGTCAGCTTTGATTTACCAATCGTCAATATACCATGTCAGCTATGATTTACCAACCCTCACCCTATCATGACAGCTATGATTTACTAACCCTCACACTAACATGTTGGCTATGGTTTCACAAAAGTTCACCCTATCATGTCAGCTATGATTCACACCCTCGCACTATCATGTCAGCTATGATTCACCAACTTTCACCTTATCATGTCAGCTATGATTCAAGAGCTTTCACCCTATCATGTCAGCTGTGATTTACCAACCCTGACACTAACATGTCAGCTATGATTTACCACCCCTCACTCTACCATGTTAGCTATGATTAACCAACCCTCACCCTATCACGTCAGCTATGACTTACCAGCCCTGACCCTATCATATCAGCAATGACTTACCAGCCCCCACAATATCTGTCAGCTCTGACTTACCAGCCCTCACAATATCTGTCAGCTATGACGTACCAGGCCTCACCCTATCATATCAACTATGACCTACCAGCCCTCACCCTATCATATCAGCTATGACTTACCAGCCCTCACTTTATCATATCAGTTATGTCTTACCAAGCCTGACCATATCATGTCAGCTATGACTGACCAACCGTCACACTATCATGTCAGCCATGGTTTACCAGCCCTCACCCTATCATGTCATCTATGATTTACCAACCCTCACAATATCATGTCAGCTATGATTCACCAACCATCACCCTATCCTGTCAGCTATGATTCACCAACCCTCACCCTATTATGTCAGCTATGATTCATCAACCCTCACTCTATCATCTCAGCTATGATTCACCAACCCTCACTCTACCATATCAGATATGATTTACCAACCCTCACCCTATCATATCAGCTATGATTTACTAACCCTCACCCTATCATGTCAGCTGTGGTTTCACAAACCCTCACTCCATGATGTCAGCTATAATTCACAAACCCTCACCCTATCATGTCAGCAATGATTCACCAGCCCTCACCTTATCATGTCAGCTCTGATTTACCAACACTGACCCTAACATATCAGCAATGATTTACCATCCCTCACTCTACCATGTTAGCTATGATTCACCAACCCTCACCCTATCATGTCAGCTATGATTCAAAAGCCCTCACCCTATCATGTCAGCCATGATTCACTAACCCTCACCCTATCATGTCAGCTATGACTTACCACCTATAACCCTGTCCTGTCAGCAATGACTTACCAGCCCTCACAATATCTGTCAGTTATAATTTACCAGCCCTCACAATATCTGTCAGCTATGACTTACCAGGACTCACCCTATCATGTCAGCTATGATTACCAACCCTCACCCTATCATACCAGCTATGAATTACCAGCCCTCACCCTATCATGTCACCTATGATTTACCAGCCCTCACCCTATCATGTGCTCTATGATTCACCAACCCTCACTCTACCATATCAGATATGATTTACCAACCCTCACCCTATCATATCAGCTATGATTTACTAACCCTCACCCTATCATGTCAGCTGTGGTTTCACAAACCCTCACTCCATGATGTCAGCTATAATTCACAAACCCTCACCCTATCATGTCAGCAATGATTCACCAGCCCTCACCTTATCATGTCAGCTCTGATTTACCAACACTGACCCTAACATATCAGCAATGATTTACCATCCCTCACTCTACCATGTTAGCTATGATTCACCAACCCTCACCCTATCATGTCAGCTATGATTCAAAAGCCCTCACCCTATCATGTCAGCCATGATTCACTAACCCTCACCCTATCATGTCAGCTATGACTTACCACCTATAACCCTGTCCTGTCAGCAATGACTTACCAGCCCTCACAATATCTGTCAGTTAAAATTTACCAGCCTTCACAATATCTGTCAGCTATGACTTACCAACCCTCACACTATCATGTCAGCTATGATTTACCAACCCTCACCCTATCATACCAGCTATGAATTACCAGCCCTCACCCTATCATGTGCTCTATGACTGACCAGCCCTTACTCTATCGTGTCAGCTATGACTGACCAACCCTCAACCTATCATGTCAGTAATGATTTATCAGCCCTCACCCTATCATGTCAGCCATGATTCACTAACCCTCACCCTAACATGTCAGCTATGACTTACCACCCCTGATCCTGTCATGTCATCAATGACTTACCAGACCTCACAATATCTGTCAGCTATAATTTACCAGTCCTCACAATATCCATCAGCTATGACTTACCAGTCCTCACCCTATTATGTCAGCTATAATTTACCAGCCCTCACACTATCTGTCAGCTATGGTTCACCAACCCTGACCCTATTATGTCAGCTATGATTCACCAACCACCACTCTATCATGTCAGCTGTGATTCACCAATCTTCACACTATTATGTCAGCCATGATTTACCAACCCTCACTCTACCATGTCATCTATGATTCACCAACCCTAACCCAATCATTTCAGCTATGATTTACCTGGCCTCACCCTATCATGTCAACTATGATTTACCAACCCTCACCTTATCATATCAGCTATGATTTTACAGCCCTGACCCTATCACGTCAACTATGATTCACCAGCCCTGACTCTATCATGTCAGCTATGATTCACCAGCCCTGACTCTATCATGTCAGCTATGATTCACCAGCCCTGGCCCTATCATATCAGTTATGACTTACCAGCCTGGATCCTATCATGTCAGCTATGACTTACCAGCCAACACCCTATCATGTCAGCTATAATTTACCAGCCCTCGCAATATCTGTCAACTATAATTTACCAGCCCTCACAATATCTGTCAGCTATAATTTACCAGCCCTCACAATATCTGTCAGCTATAACTTACCAGCCCTCACAATATCTGTCAGCTATAATTTACCAGCCCTCACAATATCTGTCAGCTATAATTTACCAGTCCTCACAATATCTGTCAGCTATGACTTACCAGCCCTCACCCTGTTATGTCAGCTATGATTAACCAACCCTCACTCTATCATGTCAACTATGATTTACCAACCCTCACCTTATCATATCAGCTATGATTTACCAGCCCTGACCCTATCACGTCAACTATGATTCACCAGCCCTGTCCCTATCATGTCAGCTATGATTTACCAGCCCTGACCCTATCATGTCAGCTATGACTTACCAGCCCGTATCCTATCATGTCATCTATGACTTACCAACCCTCACCCTATCATGTCAGCTATTACTTACCGACCCTCACCCTATCATGTCATCTATGACTTACCAGCCCTGACCCTATAATGTCAGCTATGATTAACCAGCCCTCACCCTATCATTTCAGCTATGATTTACCAAACCTCACCCTATCATGTCAGCTAATATTTACCAATCTTCACCCTATCATATCAGCTATGATTTGCCAGCACTGACCCTATCATGTCAACTATGATTTACCAACTCTGACCCTATCATATCAGCTATGATCTACCAACCCTCACCCTATCATGTCAACTATGATTAACCAGCCCTGACCCTATCATGTCGACTATGAGTCACCAGCCATGACCCTAGCATGTCGACTATGAGTCACCAGCCATGACCCTAGCATGTCGACTATGAGTCACCAGTCATGACCCTAGCATGTCGACTATGAGTCACTGGTTTCAAAATCGGTCAGCGACTTCGCCCTCATCAGTATCACACCAGTACCATCGCCGTGCCATATATCTTCACTATCATTGCCGGGGTCTTGTATCCTCAGCATCATGGTCAATACGCGTATCATGTATCATCACTATCATTGTCAATATCACAGCTCTGCTCGTGTTGAATGATAGTACATCCCCTGTGGTATACCATAATCAAACGAAACACAAACAATAACATCATTTCCAACATACAGCAACAAAAAAACAACAACAACAACAACACCTGCAACGACAGTTACCTACACATCTCTCACCTGTCCTCCTACGATGCAACCAGAAACCGGTGTTCGACGTAAGCGGGGGTGGATACCTGACATGACCGTGGTGTCAGTGCTGGCGCGTGGTGTAGGGCCAGGGACAGGGGGGCCAACGAGTGCAGAACAACCTTTGTAGGGTTAGACAGACCAGGTCTGCTGTCGAGTTTGTGGTTATAAAGTGCGACTGCAACAGGCAGGGGAAATCTGTTTCTTTTTTTTTTAATTGGGGCATGTCTTTCAAAACAGACATGGAAGCATACAAATGAGTTTTTGTAGGACTCTGAGGGGAAGAGTTTGTGTGTTTGGGAGGAGGTGGGAAAGGAAGGGAAGAGGGGAGGAAAAGGAGGGAGGGGGAAGACCTAGAATGGAGGTCAGAGAATAAAGCCGCACAAGGGACTGTAAAGACATCGTCTTGCCACTTAAGATATAATGTCAGGCTCTTAAGTCCTTTCAGTTATATGTTCCCCACTTTCTGCCTGGAAATACCCGTCCAATTTTCTGTGAAATACTTTTCCATATCTGTTATCGTCATGTAATTTCCATATATTTTATCGTCCTGTAATTTCAGTGTTGTTTGTCATTCTTGTACTTTCTTGGTCGGCTATCGTCCATATAATTTCCATATCTTTTATCGTTTGTATAATTTCTATGAGTATTGCCTTCCTTCTAGTCTCTTGATATATATACGTATATTAATGGCATTTGCAGTTGTCATCGTAGATTTACAGTTCATCGTAACAAAAGTACTCGTTATAGTAAGATAAATAGTGTACGTATTCGCTTCTACATCGATTAAGTTATCAGTAGTACTAACAGAGGCGTGTTGTAAAACAGGTTTAAGCTAAGATAGTTAGAGATATGCTGTGCAGTTTTACCAAGGAAAAAAAATAAATAGAAAGAATTAAAAGTGCGAAATAGTGGCAAAAGTGACACCGAAATAAGAACGTAGAAATATAAATAGAAACAAATCAATATTTCGGCGATATGCCTTTATCAATTACGACGGAAATAACGACACAATAAATCAATACAGGAAAAAAAAAATTTAGTTGCTAAACGTCCTAACCAACAGGATGTCTTTCAAGTAGGTTTCATTTTTTGTGATTTTGAACTATCTATCTATCTATCTATCTATCTATCTATCTATCTATCTATCTATCTATCTATCTATCTATCTATCTATCTATCTATCTATCTATCTATCTATCTATCTATCTATCTATCTGTCTATCTATCTATCTATCTATCTATCTATCTATCTATTTATCTGTCTATCTGTCTGTCTGTCTGTCTGTCTGTCTGTCTGTCTGTCGTTACTTCTGTACTGAGTGAATGTTTAAGAGCAAAACGTAAATGTTATATTTTATTTTATGTCTCTCAGTTTCAATGTTAGTTATGTTTGTTATATGAGCAGCATAGTTGTAGAATGTCTGGAATAGAGTGAAAGATGTATGATAAAGGGCAGAATGTCAGACGGGCCTGCGTGCCCAATTCTTAACCCTTTTGAAATAAAGATCAGTCAATCAATCAATCAATCTCTGTCTGTCTGTCTGTCTGCCTGCCTGTCTATCTGTCTGTCAGTCTGCCGTCCGTCTGTCTGTGTTCGTCTACCTGACTGTCTGAATGTCTGTTTGCCCGTCTATTTATCTCTTTTGAGTTCTTCAGTGCCTTTAAATTTTGCTTTATGACAGAACCTGCACAAATGACCCCCATGACTTTGATTCTAATCGCCGCGACAAAACCGCTCGCTCATAAACAAACCACACTGAACGCTGCAGAACTCCAGCCGCTATCGCCCCTAGAAACGATACGACAAACTAATGCTTCGCCTCGTACAACTGCATTCATAGGTCAACGGTTGATTTCTCCTGTTGTTTTGATAGCGCCTCAGAGATTTCACACCAAGTGCCCTCGCCCGTAAGACTCTTGGCGCACGGTACAAATATGCGCTGGTATTGGACAATAAACAGTTAAAATCTTCAGCCTGGAAATACCTAACTTCAGTTTAACCCCCCAGCCCCACGGTAAATAGATATTGTTAAAAAAAAAATTTAGTTGCTAAACGTCCTAACCAACAGGATGTCTTTCAAGTAGGTTTCATTTTTTGTGATTTTGAACTATCTATCTATCTATCTATCTATCTATCTATCTATCTATCTATCTATCTATCTATCTATCTATCTATCTATCTATCTATCTATCTATCTATCTATCTATCTATCTATCTGTCTATCTATCTGTCTATCTATCTATCTATCTATCTATCTATCTATCTATCTATCTATCTGTCTGTCTGTCTGTCTGTCTGTCTGTCTGTCTGTCGTTACTTCTGTACTGAGTGAATGTTTAAGAGCAAAACGTAAATGTTATATTTTATTTTATGTCTCTCAGTTTCAATGTTAGTTATGTTTGTTATATGAGCAGCATAGTTGTAGAATGTCTGGAATAGAGTGAAAGATGTATGATAAAGGGCAGAATGTCAGACGGACCTGCGTGCCCAATTCTTAACCCTTTTGAAATAAAGATCAGTCAATCAATCAATCAATCTCTGTCTGTCTGTCTGTCTGCCTGCCTGTCTATCTGTCTGTCAGTCTGCCGTCCGTCTGTCTGTGTTCGTCTACCTGACTGTCTGAATGTCTGTTTGCCCGTCTATTTATCTCTTTTGAGTTCTTCAATGCCTTTAAATTTTGCTTTATGACAGAACCTGCACAAATGACCCCCATGACTTTGATTCTAATCGCCGCGACAAAACCGCTCGCTCATAAACAAACCACACTGAACGCTGCAGAACTCCAGCCGCTATCGCCCTTAGAAACGATACGACAAAATAATGCTTCGCCTCGTACGAATGCATTCATAGGTCAACGGTTGATTTCTCCTGTTGTTTTGATAGCGCCTCAGAGATTTCACACCAAGTGCCCTCGCCCGTAAGACTCTTGGCGCACGGTACAAATATGCGCTGGTATTGGACAATAAACAGTTAAAATCTTCAGCCTGGAAATACCTAACTTCAGTTTAACCCCCCAGCCCCACGGTAAATAGATATTGTTAAAAAAAAAATTATGGATATTTACCTGTCGATTATTTGGAACATGTTGCTTAGATTCTTTATGGTTTCGGGATTTTTATTCTGGGGGTTGGGCGTTTGCATGTGTTGTGGAATGTGTTTGTTTTTAATTTTACACACGTGAAGAGGTGAGAACTGGCGCTTGAAGACTGAGAGATGTGTCGTCAAGGAATGCAGGAAGGTAACACTTAATATCTGCCACCGGTGCCATCCGGTCGATTCAGCTGAAATGAAAATAGATACCTGGCCCATTAGTGTTGGGTTAAACAGCCTCATAAAACCGAGAATAAGTACTTGTAGGGCTGGACACACTAGATTAGACTGCTTAATCGATTGTCAGTATTTTAATGGGAATTCAGGATAGAGTATTAGATCTCATCTATTATCTGTGTCTCGTTATCTGTGTGTCATTATCTGTATGTCATTATCTGGATGTCGTCATCTGTATGTCATTATCTGTGTGTCATTATCTGTATGTTATTATCCTAGAGACAAAAGCTAGTGAAAACTACAAGAAAGAAAAGGGTTTAACTTGATATGTTAGCGATTCACATGTTTCTTTATGTTCTACGGGTCTTGATATGTTAGCGATTCGCATGTCTCTTTATGTTCTACGGGTCTTGATATGTTAGCGATTCGCATGTCTCTTTATGTTCTACGGGTCTTGATATGTTAGCGATTCACATGTTTATTTATGTTCTACGGGTCTGAAATTTGGGCAATTACAAAACAGATGAATAAGAAATTATTTTAAAAGCCACAGATGTCGTTTTGGAGAAAGATGAAACAAATAGCCTAGGCAGACAGAAAAACAAATGAAGAGGTCCTCAAAGAGGTTTCAGAATAACTAAAACTTGTTAAAATATTAAGAAAAAGACAGTGAAAATTTCTTGGCCATGTCACGAGAAGACAGAAGTTGGGGAACTTAGACATGTCATGAGGAGACAGGAGTTGGGGAACTTAGACATGTCATGAGAAGACAGGAGTTGGGGAACCCGGTAATCACTGGAAAATTCAAGAAAAATAGGAAGAGAGGAAGATCAAGAGGAAAATATCTCAGTGGACTGACAGAGTGGCATGGAAGAAGAGATCTCACAAGATGAATAAGTACTATCCGGCAGGGGAAGAGATGAATAAATTTTTAAAATTTAACTTTACAGCTGTTTATGGACTTGTAGTTCCACAGTTTAGATGTTTTAAATCTAAATATTTCTCATTATATTTTATTTTCAGTTGTTTCTCTGTTACTCTTTCTCGGTTTCTGAATTACAAGGTGAGACATAAAGCATAGCTGGATTTAACTGACGTAGTGCGCAGAAACTGAATATGTATGGAAAAAAAAACATGACGTCAGAGACGAAGCAGACAAACGGTCATTTTTAACAATGGCTTCTTGGCAAACACAACATCGCGCATTCACCGTTGAAACTTATTTTAAAGTGGAGAATCGTCTATTACTGTACAAATTTTTTTTTCTAGTTGGCTAAGTCGATAGTAAGCTGTTCTCTCGTGGCTAGACGGCTGCTCGTCCTACCGGAGTCCGTGTTCGAATCCCAGGTAATTCTCTTGTGATTTTTCTTTCTCTCACGTCTCACTAAAGTGCTTTGTCTACGATTTTTTCGAGGTCTAATCATACAAAATTTGTTCTCTTATTACTGTACAAGGAAAGTTTCATCGCCATTTTGAGTTGCATCCCCGTGATAATGTTCCCAATCGGAGAATAATTTTGAGGTTGGTAAAAAAAAATTAAGGAAACTGCTAATTGCCTTAATAACAAGTCTACCGGTCGTCGAAGAACTCAACAGACTCCTGAACGAATTCAAGAAGTCCACAACGCTTTGCTGAGTAGCTCTCGACGATCAGTTGTTAGGAACGCTTTGGCACTTGATATGTCGGATAGCTCGCTACGCTGCATCATTCATAATCATCTGCATGTCCACCGTACAAGTTGCAAGTTGTGCAGCAACTGAATGATTTTGATAAAATTAACAGACTTGACTTTGCTACCGATTTTCTAGCACGTGTTGAAGAAAGTCCTAATTTGCTCAGTAACCTCATGTCTGATGAAGCACATTTTGAGTTGTCAGGAAGTGTGAACAAGCAGAATCTCAGACACCGGTCAGCTGAAAATCCACAATTACTGCATGAGAAACCGCTCCATAGTGAACGAGTAACAGCGAGCTGTGGCCTTGCATCATTCGGCGTCATTGGCCCATATTTTGTTGAAGACGAAGACGGGCATCTTCTTACTGTTAATAGCGATCTTTATGAGCAGGCGCTGACTGAATACTTCATTCCAGACTTGACCAATAGAAATAAGAGACTAATATGGTTTCAGTAAGATGGAGCAACTGCCCACACAGCCCGTCAGTCCATGGCCATGCTGCGACAAGCATTTCCCAATCGTCTTATTTCCAGATTTGGGGATATTCATTGGCCGGCAAGGTCACCGGATTTATCGGCCGCAGACTTCTTTTTGTGGGGGTACCTCAAGAACGCGGTGTATGCTAGTCGACCACAGTCAGTTGCAGACCTAAAGGATCGAATCCAACACTGCATTCAAAATATCCCTTTGAACATGTTAAATGGTGTTATGCAGGAATGTTCCAGCCGCCTGGCTGAATGTATCAAATGTAATGGCGGGCATCTAACCGGCGTAATTTTTAAAACCTAAATATGATTGTCAGTAATAATAAAATTACCCACTTTTATGAGTTTCATTTCACCTTTTTTTAAACCAAAAACGTGTATAGCGCTTATTTATTATTCATTTTTAACATCCAGCCATGCTTTATGCCGGACCCTGCACTTTTTTGTTAACCGCGGAGGAACATGATAAAAGGTGCCTTTTTGCTCATCTCTGCGCATGTTCTCTGTCTGCGGAATACATTTTTTAAAAAAAACGTTTTCAGTCTCGATTGCTAATTACAACTTCATGCTGCCTGATTTCATGTTTATCACTGACTTGCTGTCATGTTGTATTATCAGACTATTGATATCACATAATTCTGTGATCATAAGCCACGTATTTCCCCACTTACGACCAAGATATCAGCTAAAAGGAGCTCTAAGATATGCACAATATGGCAACCCGGAATCTGTTTTGGAGAAAGAGCTGTTTTGAGGGAAAAAATCTGGCGTACAGCTTAAGTTTAAAGGTTAAAGATGATATCTGATAACAGGACAAGGCAGACAGACAGATGTCTGTGATAAGGCCCAGTTCAGTAAAAAGATAAAAATAGGAAGAGAGGAAGGCCAAGGATGTTGGATATGATAGCATGAGAAGAAAGATGAAAGAGAGCAGTGATACTGGCCAAGACACCTTCTGGTACCTCAAATGTTAGACTTGTTTCTGGATACATTTGACCTGCTGATAACACTGGCCAACGCACATTCTGTTGATATATTTGACCTGCTGATAACACTGGCCAACGCGAATTCTGTGGATATATTTGACCTGCTGATAACACTGGCCAACGCGCATTCTGTTGATATATTTGACCTGCTGATAACACTGGCCAACGCACATTCTGTTGATATATTTGACCTGCTGATAACACTGGCCAACGCGCATTCTGTGGATATATTTGACCTGCTGATTCCAAAACATGGCACAAGTTTCTCCCTATCACCTCTAGTTTTCGAGATACAGAACATATGCTATATGCCACTCTTCGTTCTGCTCGCCCATAACAAATCTTAAAGTAGTTTTTAAATTACTATCTTTTAAGCATGAAGGAAACATATTCAAAATTAAAAGAAAAATGTGCTACATGAAAATCTACTTATTTCATACCAAAAACACAAGTTTATGATACAAACTTTCCATTCATTCGACACACAAGAAACTCCTTTTGTAAGAGAGTGGGATCTATCAGGACAATCCCGCGTAAGATTCCAACAATAGTCTGTCATCATGAGTGCATCCCATCTTCCTTGGTATCTGGCTTCCATTGTTTTCATGTCTTGGTGAAATCTTTCACCTTGCTCTTCGCTTAAGTCACCAGGGTTCTCTGGAAAGCGATCTAAGTGACTGTGCAGATAATGGATTTTAACACTCATGTTACAGCCAAGCCTGTTGAATGGAAGAGCACATCATCTACTAATTGTGTGTAGTTGTCTGTCTCCGTGTTGCCAAGAAAGCTTTTCAAAACAGGAACACATGAAGATCAGGCGCATGATTCGATTTCATTCACTGATGCTATGAAATGTTGGTCATTTATAAGTTGTCTGATCTGCAGACCATCGAAAATTTCTGCCTTCAGTTTTTCCATGTAAGTCCAGGTAACTGATACACTATGGATTCAAAGCACGAACCGACTTTATTCAAAGCCCTTATAAATTGTTTCATCAGACATAGCTTTATATCTAGTGGTAATAGAATTATTCTATCTAGTGCTACCAAAGGTTTATTGATTACATTTTGTCCTCGAACCACCGTATATTCCCTTGGAGGCCAATGTTTTATTGCCCAACGTTCATGTTTGGCTCTACTATCCCAAAGTATAGTCTCATCAAACATTGTAATTACTTCATCACTAAGGCGCCCACAGCAGTCAAAAGTGGGTGGAGATTATTTTGACAGTTTGTCCGTTATTTCCACGGTCTATAGAGGCGGAGTCGACGATTTTAACTGAAGATCTACCCAGCCCTTGATGTTAATTATTGGTTCAACTTTGTTTTTCAACGATTGGACGAAACTCGTACAAGTAACTTTGTTCAGTTGCCTCAAATGAAACTGCAGCAGAAACTTTCATTTTTCTCAACTGCGAGAAAGAGAAAATGTTCAGTTGTCTCACCTGAGAGAAAGAGAAAATGTTCAGTTGTCTCAACCGAGAGAAAGAGAAAATGTTCAGTTGTCTCAACTGAGAGAAAGAGAAAATGTTCAGTTGTCTCAACTGAGAGAAAGAGAAAAATGTTCAGTTGTCTCAACTGAGAGAAAGAGAAAATGTTCAGTTGTCTCAACTGAGAGAAGGAAAAACTGTTCAGCTGTTTCAACTGAAAGAAAGATAAAATGTTCAGCTGTCTCAAGTCTCAACTGAGAGAAAGAGAAAATGTTCAGTTGTCTCAACTGAGAGAAGGAGAAAATGTTCAGTTGTCTCAACTGAGAGAAAGAGAAAATGTTCAGTTGTCTCAAATGAGAAAGGACAACATTTTTGGTAAATGTGTTATCATGTCACGGGAGAAATATGTGACAATTCACAATTATTTCAGATTTTTTTTTTTACATTCTAAAACCCCAAAAGCCGTATTATGAATAATAATCAGTAATACTGTGCATAACAAAGGTTAATTTTTGCGCGGCAGTAAGTCATATTATTATGACAATCAGTCATATTTTGCATGACAATCATGGTTGGCAATCAGTCACATTTTCCATGGCAATCAGTTACATTATGCACGACAATCATTTAACGTGCTCTTTAACATAGAAAACTGGAGCGAAGATAACTACCTTGACTGGACCGAGCGGTTATCACGTTTTGCTAGCTAGAGGTACCTTGACTGGACTGAGCGGTTATCACGTTTTGCTAGCTAGAGGTACCTTGACTGGACCGAGCGGTTATCACGTTTCGCTAGCTAGAGGTACCTTGACTGGACCGAGCGGTTATCACGTTTTGCTAGCTAGAGGTACCTTGACTGGACTGAGCGGTTATCACGTTTTGCTAGCTAGAGGTACCTTGACTGGACTGAGCGGTTATCACGTTTTGCTAACTAGAGGTACCTTGACTGGACCGAGCGGTTATCACGTTTTGCTAGCTAGAGGTACCTTGACTGGACTGAGCGGTTATCACGTTTTGCTAACTAGAGGTACCTTGACTGGACTGAGCGGTTATCACGTTTTGCTGACTAAAGGTACCTTGACTGGACCAAGCTGTTATCAGGTTTTGCTAACTAGAGGTACCTTGACTGGACCAAGCTGTTATCAGGTTTTGCTAACTAAAGGTACCTTGACTGGACCAAGCTGTTATCAGGTTTCTGCTAACTAGAGGTACCTTGACTGGACCAAGCTGTTATCAGGTTTTGCTAACTAGAGGTACCTTGACTGGACCAAGCTGTTATCAGGTTTTGCTAACTAGAGGTACAGGGACGTCATACTCTGTTACTTCCATTTTCGGATGTTACGATCAGGAGACTTAAGCCTAGCAGCCTGAAATGAAACAGAGGTGGGCGGGGAAGGGAGAGAAGACAGGGAGGGAGGGAGAAAGGCTGGAGGTGGGCGGGGAAGGGACAGAAGACAGGGAGGGAGGGAGAAAGGCTGGAGGTGGGCGGGGAAGGGAGAGAAGACAGGGAGGGAGGAGAAAGGCTGGAGGTGGGCGGGGAAGGGACAGAAGACAGGGAGGGAGGGAGAAAGGCTGGAGGTGGGCGGGGAAGGGACAGAAGACAGGGAGGGAGGGAGAAAGGCTGGAGGTGGGCGGGGAAGGGAGAGAAGACAGGGAGGGAGGGAAAAAGGCTGGAGGTGGGCGGGGAATTTTGGTGTGGAAATGTGAAGGAAAAAAATGGCAAAAGCTGAGTAAAGTTTATTTACATAAAACTGTGTAAAGAAGTAAAGTAGTAAGTTTGTTGACAAGTAAAAAACTGGCAGTGACATATCAGTTTCGTGGTCTGTGATAAAGTAGAGATCACAGCTACAGGGGAGTCCAACTAAATATCAGGAGATGGACGGTATAGGTCAGGCTAGAAGGGGCTTCACTAACTTTAGCCTGCGGACGTTGAGCTCATCTCTAGACTTCCACAAACTGGACTTTAACTTTCTCTACGGGATGAGAATACTGAAGAACGTCGGCCAGTAAAGAGGATAAAACAGAAAAAAAAACTTAAATATTTTGGACATATTAAACGTCATGACAATTTGGAGATGACCGTCTTGGAAGGGTACATAATGGGAAAAATAAAGAGAGGAAGACCAAGGCGAAGATGGCTGCAAGACATCGTTGAATATCTGCAAATGGACGCATCAGCAGCGGGGCATCTTGCTCACAACCGATAGGCCTACAAGAGAGCTGTTAGGGAGGCAAAGTTCCGCAAGGGACATGTAATAAGAGGATGGAAATTATAGCTACAATATGCTGACAATTGCTTGGCCGTGTACAGTGAAAAAGAAAAACCAAAAGAAAAATGGAGACCCCTAAAACAAGTCACTGCAATGAAAGAACGGAAAACGCGAGCTAAGGAAAACATGAAAGAACTGCAGAAGCCGAACAAGCAGGTAACATAGCGGAAGAACAAGCAGGTAACATAGCGGAAGAAAGAATTACCTGGACTCTGAGATGTGGAGAGAATTTGTTGCTGATGTATAAGGCGATATAAGCCAAAACGATCAGGTTTTGTTTTGACAGTCGCAGACTAAAGATTTGAAAGTCAAGATCATCTTGGAGACCAACGTTCAGCAACACTATAGAGGTGATTTGCTAGCGCCAGGTTTTTCAAAACATAGCCGACGCAGCAACATTGACTAGAGGTGATTTGCTGGCGTCAAGGTTGGCAAAACATAGCCGACGCAGCAACATTGACTAGAGGTGATTTGCTAGCGTCAGGGTTGGCAGCCCATAGTCGACCAAGGTCCTGCTCCATCTCTCTGTTGGTAAACCCAGAAAAATGCCTAGTCTGGCTACCAAGACAGGGATCACCATAGTCCCCATAGAGGTGGGATCTGCTAAAGAGACACTGCACACCCCATGCTTTTTAAGTTCCATTCAGAGACTGCAAAAATGGTCCCTGTAATCCACTCTCATTCCAGCACTTTGCACTGCCTCGTCATCTTCCCCGCCTCGACTGCAAACAAAAATAACATGCTCGCCGTTCCAGAAAGAAGAAGAAGAAGAAGCACATCCTGAAATAGTTTGAGAAGCGCTGCACTGAATGCTACCTTGATTACAAATTTATTACAGAGAGAGAAAAAAGAGCATTAAACTTCACCAGCTATAATCTTCAAACACACAAACACACACAAACATACAAACAGGCAGAATAAACGCGGATAAGAAGTATAATAGAGGATTAATCATCAGGTTCGCGTGGATTTTCCATCTTGCGGTTACGGCAAATCCTTGACTCATGCGCAGTTTGTGGAAGGTGACACACGCCAAGGAGACGGCTGCACACGCTGCGGAGATGGTGGTGGCAAGACCGCAGCTATGACTGTGAGGTAACGTCGATGTCTGCCAATCTTGTTTTTCAACAGCCCAGGCCGCAGCAAAAGCAAACTTTGTCTTTCTTTCATCTCGACAACTGCACGGAGGCCCGGCATGTGTTTTAACGCCCGCGTTTTGAAGAGACATATCTCTGGTGCCGCGGGGGCCTGGCGTTTGTGACAGCCTGTCTCTGGTCTAAAGCCTGACATGTGTAGCAGTTACCAGGTGTGCCGTGTCAGTTAGACTTTACTGCGACACACCTTTAAGGAAGTGACAATGTCAACGTTGGTCATCTGGACCAATGAAACTCAGTTGAGTTGTTACTGAACTTACCCGCGAGAGAGGTTTTCAGCGGGGAGTTCTGGAGGGAGAATATCTGTGTGGAAGCTAGATGATGGAAGTATGCCAGGTCTTTGTGTGTCTACTCCAGTGCTTAGAAAGTGAATAAACATGGGGTATATACGTGCTCACCTGGGCAAGAGCAGAAAAAAAAGGCGAAGGACAGGCTTTTGTGGAAAACCCTTGCGGAAGCCCCATGTGCCCTTGGCACTTAAGGTTCAGAGAGAGAGATATATACGTGAGATCTTGGGATTGGACTTGCGCTTGGACCTGTTCTTTAATGCAGAGGTCTTTCCTGAGTCGCGTTCACAGTTAGCGTAATAGAGGGAAGTCAGGACATGTGTACCAGGAGATAGAAGACACACAGTGGGAAGGGGAGGAGCACTTTAAAAGTTCAGTCTGGGATCCAGGTTAACCCGCCAATGCCTATAACACTAGACTGACAGCAGTCAGAAGACAACATCCCAGAACAGGACGGATAGAAGATATCTCTGCCAGATCAGAAAGGATACACGTGTCCGCGTCTGGTCTTCATTCTTCTACGGCCTGATCTGGTGATGGATGAGTGTCCATGTAAGCAGTGACAGCTCAGCGTACAGCAGCATCCATACAAGACAAGACATAAACGATAATTAGCTGTCTTTTTTTGGATAACATAACGTGCTAGTGTAGCAAAAATAGTGATAAATGATCATCACGTGAAATAATAATCTTTACTTTCTGAGCTCTCACCGGGTCCTATTCCCTTCCTCCACTCTTATCTGAACATCCAATGGCTAATCCACCAATAGTTACAGATCATTCAGTGTGGTTGATTTATTACTATTTCCAACAATAGTTACAGATCATTCAGTCTGCTTGATTTATTACTATTTCCACCAATAGTTACAGATCATTCAGTCTGCTTGATTTATTACTATTTCCACCAATAGTTACAGATCATTCAGTCTGCTTGATTTATTACTATTTCCACCAATAGTTACAGACCACTGAGCCTGGCTGATGTGGTGATATTCCTGGTTAAATATCTAAAGCGCTTCACCCATTATCTTACTAAGTATGTCCGGCGGCTGCTGAGCCCAGTGTGAGTATCAGAGGTTTTCAAAGTCTATGCTGCTCTCTGTCTGTCATGTCCCAGGCTAGGCTTCGCTAGAGTAAATTTTGTATCAGAGTTATAAAATGATACTGGCCGAGCTAAAACTGATTCTAGTAAAGTTAGATAATAGTACATGGAGCGGGTTTACAAGGGAAGGAAAGGGGGATACATTAGCAATGACAGATTTAAAAAAAAAAGAAAATTGAAACGGTTATCTTATCTTGTCATGTGCTATCTCCCTTTTACTGCCAACAGGTGTTCTTTGCAGCCGTTGCTGTTGAGATGTTGTGGCACATCATCGTTATCAGCGTGGGAGCGGGTTATGGCAGCTACCTTTTCAGTCCCGGAGTACAACTGAAAAGCAGTGGGTGTGCAGTGCTTCTTTAGCAGACTCCACCACCATGGGGACTGTGGCGATCCCTGCCCCGTTAGCCAGGCTTAGATATGTTACAGGGGGTACCAACAAAGAGGTGGTACAGGGTCTTGGTCAGCTATGGTTCGCTAGCCCTGACGCTAGCATTTCAGCTGTGTTTCCCTGATCGCCTAATGCGACAGCGTCTTCACTCCCCCCCCTCCCCCCAGTTGAGACGGTTATAAAAATAAATGTGGGACATATACGAAGTCTGTTCGTCGCTTTGTTTTCTTCCAACTATCAACTCTCGTCTAAATACAAGGGAGTTGACGTGTTCACTCTACAAGATCCGTAAAACAGCCATTGCTGCTTCTCTTCCACTTAAATGCTCGCACAGAATCTCACGTCCTGTCTGTTTTATTTTATCTCATTATCTTCGTCAAACTACTACCGGGATCAGAGCATTCAGTGGTGACAGTGCTGGAGTCATTGTGGCCATGGTAATTGTAGTAGTGATCTTCTTCTTCTTCTTCTTCTTCAATCTCCCTGTAACTGCGAGACGACGTTCTTTGCAGCTGTTGCGGTGAAGATGTTAAAGCATAGCATCGTGTCGGATTAGGAGAGGATCATGGGAGGTTTGTTTTTTTTTTATTCCAGTCCCTTGGTGCAGCTAAAAAGCAAGAGGTATGCAATACTTCTTTAGCAGACTTCACCACCACCATAGGTACTGCCCAGTTAGCCAGGCTAGGCCTGCTATTAGGGACACCAGTGAGAGGTAGGATAGGGTCCGTGGTCAGCCATAGTTCCAAATCCTGACTCTGACATGTCAGCTTCGGGGCAGTGACTGTCTTAATGGACGTCTTCACTTCCTGGTAGATGTGATAGATTTGATGATAATTATAATGATGATCTTGTAGAAGGTCACGGTGGTCGTTTTGGCTAAGTGGCGATGACTATGATGAAGATGATAATGATTGTCGTCGTTGTGATGTTCATGATGATGATGATGATGATGTTTCAAAAATTTGAAAAAGTAGAAAAAAAAAGAAGATAGCAAGACCAGAGAAGGGAAAAAATGAGCATATAAAAAGAAAACACACGAACCTAGGAAAATTTGATATGCTCATAAACCTCTACAAAAACTTTAGTGAAACTTTAAGAGAAAGGATTAGCTTTAAAATCAATCAATCAATCAATCAATCAATCAATAATAATAATAATAATAATCTTGCACTTTTACGTGGCAAAATATCTTGGTTATCAGCTTCTGTTTTAAATATCTGGCATAGTTTCACCTACAAATCGTTCCTTTTTTAAAATCTTATTTACGTCCTAGAAATTAAAAGCCAGAAAAAAAACTAAGAAAATAAAAGGAAAGAAGACAAATGTAGATGAAGGATACAAGAGGAGAAAATAGATGAGAGAGAACTATAAGAAATGATTGAAAGAAAGAGATGAATATTAGGAAGAATATTTTGCAGAAATGTGAGTGAGCAATAAAAAGCTGCAGAATAGAGGAAGACGTACAAAGAATAGGAAAAGTCCACAGGATAAAAGAACTGCGAAGTCATTGAACTGTGATAGCAGAGAAGCGGGCAAATACCGGCTTGCGGTTAGGACTTTCCGGGCTGACGTGCTGCTTGATAATACAAACAAACCATATAGACTGCACGCTGAACAAGGACATACAATCTGAAACATTCATCCTTAAATGTGATAGAAATACAACTATTGGTCACGCTTCCTTGGTTGCGCTTTGTGTCAGAGCTACGTCGTCCTGGCTGCTGCCAAGGGAGCTGATTTATGGACATTCACCGACAGTTTTGATTATTTTTTTTTATAAATCTCATAACTATTTTACTGAAATATTGTCTGTCTACAGAAATACAGAATTACTGTAGGTATTCACAAGTAAAGCACAATATAAAAATATTATGCTGCTGTTTATTTTTTTTTTTAATCTGATATTCAATATCTAATTTTCCTTGGCTTACGCTTGTCTCTTTTTCGTTTCTTTTAAGTGTTTTTTAAAGGAATCTTTCTTTTTTAGTGTTTTTATAAGTGCCTATCTGTATTTTTTTTCACATTAAATATCATTCTCTGTTTTTCTCTCACAGCTGTAGTTATTTATTTATGTATTTCCCTGTTCTTTTTTGTGGGCATTTATTGCTATGACGCGCGAGAGGAACCATGTGACTTCCTGCTACTGTAAGGCGAAATCTGATTGGCTGACCAGCTGGAAACAGTGGACAAGAACAAAGTTCACTGACAGAAAATTGTTGATAATTCGTTGGTTTCTTGTCACTGGGTGGCTGCTAGTTCTGCAAGCGTCCAGGGCTCAAGGAAGAGTCACCCAACCGTTCTCTTATTATTTGTTGTTTTATCGTGGCTAAAATGTTTCTTCTTCTTCTTCTTCTTCTTCTTCTTCTTCTTCGTTCCATGCTTCCTGCCTCAGACGATAATATGTATTATTCAAATAAATTGTGGAATCTTTCGGAGGTTATGCTTTGGGCCCTAAAGTTTTATGTCTTCTACTTTTTAGCTCCCTGTAGCAAGAGCTGATTTCGAACTTCTTGGTAGAGATGGGCAAAGCTGCAGGATTTGTTCTAGAGTCTGGATGTCTGTTTCGTCTACAGTTTTCCTGACTCTAAATTACAGTTTTGCGTGCACACCCGTGAGAGATACGGCACACAATATCGGCCTGATCATTAACCAAAATGTATACAGGATATATGCAGATATCAGGCGACCAGGGACACAGTGATCCAGATTATATAAACGTTGGAGATATGATCATTAGGAAAGCATCATCATCATCATCGTCATCATCATCATCATCATCATCATCACCATCAGGTGCCATGCTGACAGGCGTTGGCTATTATGCTTCTTCAGAGTACACGATCCTTCATGCAGGCCATCAGCTCAGTTGGTGATCTCCTCTCACGCCATCCCGTCAGACTGTCCAGTATCATTTCTCTTGGTCTTCCTCTTGATCTTCTTCCTTCTATTTTTCCTGTTATTATAATATTTTCAATGCCCCCTCTTCTCATTGCATGTCCTATGAAAGTACATTGTCTCTCTCTTATCTTTTTTTACAATATTTTTTTGTCTCTCCAGCTCTTCTCATACATTCTTCACTAGTTATTTTTGCTGTCCAGGGGATTCGCAACATTCTTCTAATAGACCACATTTCTGCTGATTCCAAAGATTTTTGTGCAGATCTGCCTGTTGTCCATGATTCACTTCCATATAACAAGATAGGTTCAATATCGCATTTTAGGACTCGTTTTCTAACATTCATTGATAAGGATGTGTTGCACAGTATTGTTCTGTGAGCAGAAACATACAAATATTTAATAACAGCTTTCAGCAGCTGCATCATAGCAAGCGAGAATATTTAAAGTAAAGTACAGAAAGAGAGTAAAGTATACTTGGCCTTGCAACATCTGTTAAAATCCACAATCCCGTCACAGAACTTCAAGATAACAATCTACAAAACTATAATAAGACCAGCCATCATGTATGGATCAGAAACGTTGACTACAAAAAAGAAAGATGAACAATTTGCAGGTCTTTGACAACAAGATCGTAAGAAGAATCTTTGAGCCCAGAAAGGATACCAACAGCGGAGAATGGAGAGCTGGAAAGAACAGTTAACTGAACAGTTTATTTAAATCACAGGGGATTATAATTGTCTTGAAACTAAACAGACTACACTGGTTGGCTTTTGCATAAAGAATGTAAGAGAACAGACGAACGAAAATGATGTATGTACAAGAGATGAGGGAAACAGGACCAAGTGGTAGATCAAGACAGAGATGGAGAGACAACATAGAAGAGGATATAAAAGAAATTGATGTCACCAACTGGAGAGAGAAGATTAGGAATAGAAAGGAGTAGAGGCGAATTTTATCTGCAGCAATGAGCATTAATGGCTTGGAAAATTGAAGAAGAAGAGTTCAGTTTGATATACGCAAGACTCTTTGCTTCCATCTTGTTAGACATAGTTATTTTTTTAAGTGGTGTAAAGGTGAAGGATTGTGAAGATGAAAATTGTGAAATTATCTTTAGAAAGAATCTCACAAGCAATGTGCAGATAGGCTGAACAGTCATGAACAGTTCACCCACTCCATCATTTAGGTAAACATCCACTTCATCATTTAGGTAAACATCCACTCCACCATATAGGTAAACATTCACTCCATCATATAGGTAAACATCCACTCCATCATTTAGGTAAACATCCACTCCACCATATAGGTAAACATTCACTCCATCATATAGGTAAACATTCACTCCATCATATAGGTAAACATCCACTCCATCATTTAGGTAAACATCCACTCCATCATTCAGGTAAACATCCACTCCACCATATAGGTAAACATTCACTCCATCATATAGGTAAACATCCACTCCGCCATATAGGTAAACATTCACTCCATCATATAGGTAAACATCCACTCCACCATATAGGTAAACATTCACTCCATCATTTAGGTAAACATCCACTCCATCATATAGGTAAACATTCACTCCACCATATAGGTAAGCATCCACTCCACCATATAGGTAAGCATCCACTCCATCATATAGGTAAACATTCACTCCATCATATAGGTAAACATTCACTCCATCATATAGGTAAACATTCACTCCATCATATAGGTAAACATCCACTCCGTCATTTAGGTAAACATCCACTCCATCATATAGGTAAACATTCACTCCACCATATAGGTAAGCATCCACTCCACCATATAGGTAAACATGACTGAAAGCACAGGCGCATGGCTCTCCATTTGGAATATTTGTCGCAAGAGCTGAGTGAGTGTTGCAAACGTGGAATGGATGTTGTAAGAGTGGATTGGATATTGTAAACGTGGAGTGGATGTTGTAAACGTGGAGTGCATGTTGTAAACGTGAAGCAGGGATTATAAGCGAGGAGTGGATGTTGTAAGCAAGAATTATGTGTTGAAGGCGTGAAGTAGATATTGTAAGCTTGAAGTGGGTGTTACTGTAAGCGCAAAGCGGGTGTTGTATGCCTGAAGTGTTAGTTACAAATGTAGAGGACGTGGTAAAAAAAAAAATCAAATGTATTTTGTAAGCTTGACGTGGCTGTTTTAAGTGTGGAATGCGTATTATAAGGGTGAAGTAGGTGTTGTTAGCGCGAAGTTGTGTTTTAAGCGTGAAGCGGGTGTTGTAAGCAGGGAGTGCGTGTTGTAAGCGTGAAATATATTGTAAACGTGGAGAGTGCGCTGTAAGTGTGGAGTATGTCTTGTAAGAGTGAAATGTATGTTGTAATGGTGTGCACTGCGTGTTGTAACTATGGAGTATCTGTTGATAGTGTGGAGCGTGTGTTATAAGCGTGGAGTGTGCTATAAAACTGCAGAGCGTGTTGTAGGCGTGGAAATATGTGTTATAGCACTGCAGAGCGTGTTATAAGCGTAAATTGTGTGCTGTAAGCGTGAAGTGTCAAGAGAAAAACTCTCATAGACATAGTTACAAAAGCAAATATTTCTCTCTCTCTCTCTCCTATTTTTTTTATAATGACGGACCTGTGCGTAAATAAAAGATTGTAAAGTACGATCACGTGACCACATTTCCTATCCCCACTTTAACGGTCAACAGAATACAGGTCGACCTGCAGCAGTCATGTCTCACTGGGGTTTTCCAGTTAGTAGTGACATATTTGGTTACTGTAAACATGCAATGTTACAATTCCCTGAAGATTTGCGAGGGACAGAACGATGTGAACATTGGCGTGGGGTGGGGGAATCTGTCAGCGCGAAGTGAAAAGAATAGAAGATCAGAAGTCGAAAGGCAAGAATTAAGACTTCTAATTTTGTTCTGTGTTTTCGCCAAAAAGGCCAGACTTAAACTTCTAATTTTCTTCTGTGTTTTTATCAGATTGTCAGACTTAGATCTAATTTTCTTCTGTGCTTTTATCGAAAGGTCAGACCTAAGCATCTAGTTTTCTTTTGTGTTTTCATCTAAAGGTTATACTTAGACTTCTAATTTTCTTTTGACCTACAGGTCAGACTTAGGCTTCTAATTTTATTCTGTGTTTTTATCAGAAAGTTAGAAATAGACTTCTAATTTTCTTTTGTTTTTTCATCAAAGTGTCAGACTTAGACTTCTAATTTTCTTCTGTTTTTCATTGAAAGGCCATACTTAGACTTCTCATCTCTGTTAAAAGTCAGTTCTTAGCTCTGGAAGAAAATATTTTAAAATCAACTTCAGTCAGTTAATAACAGCACAGAGTCCTTGTTGACTGTGACTGCTGTAGCAGAATCTGTTGCTAGTTGTAACACGATCCTTTTGTAACATCCGACGCTGTGACGATCGCGAGCTACCGGACACTGAAACTAACAGGGGGTCAGCTGCAGGTTTTGTCTTGACTTCACGGAGAGGACCGATGGACACATTTCTTGGAAGACTCCATCACCACAGGACACGCGTTGAGAGCTGAAACTTTGCTCAGAAATGAACGAGCCGATGGGCTGTTTCTGGATGCACCAGAAGAAGGTGGCACGTGATCTTGGTCAGATGGCCTCTAGAGGTTCTGTCGACTTTCTATTAAGTTCTCTGTGCTCGAGACATGAACACGAAGGCAGGAGTGGCAAAGTGATTCCCGGGGCTCATTTCTTATAGAGAGGTCGGTGGTTCAAGCCATATCAGAGGCGTTCCAGCCACCCCCAAGTTGTAGAAATTGGTACCTGGCCCCTTCTAGAGCTGGAGAAGGAAAGGCGGCCAGATGTCATGCTGACCACATCACCATATAGTATCTCGGCAGGTCAAGGATAACATGGACGCTAACACCACATCCAGTAAGTAAATTTATAACATGAAGGGGTTACATGAATGTACCGGCGTCACTTTTGCTTATCCATTACATAATCCTGATATCCAAGTGATTCACCTCATTCTCACTGATCCTAGAAGGTGATTCGAGAGCAACTGTAATGGTGCTGTAGTCTTTAATCTACGTGTTAATGATATACAGAGTCACAAACAAGAGTCATTTACTATGGGATCTCTGCTTTGTGCGCCGATACATATTTACTTTATCCACATTAAGCAGCTTAACACGAGAGTCTTTGAGTTGTCGTACAGTCAGCGGGGAATATTAGACTGTGGGCTCATGAAGGTGTATAAAGTGTGGAATATGAGAATCAGTGACGAGGATAAATGTGGAATATGAGAGTCTGTGATGAGGATAAGTGTGGAATATGAGAGTCTGTGATGAGGGTTAAGTGTGGAATATGAGAGTCTGTAATGGGGGTAAGTGTGGAATATGAGAGTCAGTTATAAGGGTAATTGTGGAATATGAGAGTCAATGATGAGGGTAAATGTGGAATATGACCATCGGTGATAAGGGTAAGCGTGGAATATAAGATCATGGACGAGATAATAGTGGAATATAAAGGTCGTCCACAGTGTGGATATACATAATATATATATTTACAGTCTGAGGACACATGATAAAGATTAATTTTGCAACTTGAGGGGTCCACAACGAAGGGTAAGCTCATAACATGAGAGCGTTAGTGAATAAAAAAAAACAGACTATACATAAAGTTCAAAGTGCATGTACAATAACTTTATCAACTGAAAGTCCCGTATTATCAAAAAAGCGACAGTGCAAGAAATAATTTAGTGATAATGTTATGATGCGAAGCTTTCTGGATGTTACACCCATTACAAAAAAAATGGGCAACTGAACCATTTGTGCCAACTGAAATTATATGAAAATCAAGAAATCTGCCAGCTAGGGCGAGGCACACCAGAATGTCACAAATTTACTGCTGTCAGTGCATTAACGTTAATCAGGGAATTTCACGTAAAACCAGTTAAAAAAGCGAGCTTATTTTAGAATTTACCTCGCCCATTTTATAAATATTGTGTGTGTGTGTGTGTGTGTGTGTAAGTGATATATTTATGAGTTTATCTCTGTCAGCCTCAACACAAATAAGAGGAAAAGGGCGCCGTGAATTTGATGTTTCTGAACTGACAACGAAGAAGAGTTTACAGTAAGGCGTACAACCTCAGGTGAGGTGAAGGTTCTGTGAAACTTATGCAAATTTTCGGAAGGTGTATAGTGATGCTGATGTAATCAAATGTGGGTGACTTGGCTGAATCAACTGGGTCGGGGTAGTACCTGGAAAAACAGGGGGGGGGGGGGAGAGTAAAGAGAAGAGTTTATGGCCTTATAGTATTTTCCAATATTTTGGAGCTTAAGTTCTTTCGGAACCAGGGCTGTGTTGATGATCGTGGAAAACGGTCTCTGAATCGGATGCGGAGTGGATTAGGGTGACCTACTTTAATGCCGAAGGTCCCCCCCCCCCCAGACACGTACACAAAGCATATCACGACAGGGAACAGAAGCAAAAACCTGTAAACCTCTTAACAGGCTATGAGGTCTTAAGACCATGTACTAGTTTCAGCATTTCTACATCCTTGCAAAGTCCAGAAGTGCTTCGACTTTTTTTTTAAAAAATACTGCACCTGTTACCAGTCTCAGGTCGCGACCAGAATTAGGGTTGCTGAAGGTCTGAGGTAAGGGCGCGAGAATCATCATCATCATCATGTGCCGTGCCGACTGGCGTTGGCTATTATGCTTCTCCAGAGTACGCGATCCTTCATGCATGCCATCAGCTCAGTTGGTGATCTCCTCTCACACCATCCCGTCAGACTGTCCAGTATCATTTCTCTTGGTCTTCCTCTTGATCTTCCTCCTTCTATTTTTCCTGTTGTTATAATATTTTCAATGCCCCCTCTTCTCATCGCATGTCCTATGAGCGAGAAGCTGTCGTGAAAAAGAGGCCATCTATTAAAAAAAAAAAAGATTTAAAAAAGTTTTAAAAATAAAAAAAAAAACCTGAATTTAGTGAACTCCTAGTGCTTTATTTTTTTCACACTTAACTTTTCACGTTATTATTCACTGTAATAATTTTTGTTTGTGTTTCATCGCAGGTTATAGGCCCTTTCTGATTTACGGTCGCGCTCAATGTTAGGAGTTGCTGCTTTAACTCTTTTATTCTTGAGTTATTGACCATGCTCTGTCAGAATACATTTTGATGAGAAATGTCGGTAGAAGGAAACTTGAAGGAATTTACTTTATAATTTTAAAAATATAGATAAATATGGAGTGATTTAGAAATGTTCAATAAATATGGAGTGATTTAGAAATGTTCAATTTGTCAGTTTATTTAGACTTTACTCTATCTATCTATCTATCTATCTATCTATCTATCTATCTATCTATCTATCTATCTATCTATCTATCTATCTATCTATCTATCTATCTATCTATCTATCTATCTATCTATGAGTTAACATGTCTTATTAATGTCCACTACTTCATCTGTTGTATATCTCTCTCTCTCTCTCTGAACCTTAAGTGCCCAGGGCACATGGGGCTTCCGCAAGGGTTTTCCACAAATGCCTGTCTTTCGCCTTTTTTTCTGCTCTTGCCCAGGTGAGCCCTCTATTGCTCAACATCCTTTCTGTTGTTCTTCTCCATGTCTCTTTTGGTCTACCCTTACTTCTGCTCCCCTGTGGTGTCCATCTTAGTGCTATTTTTGGTAGTGAGTTGTCAGTCATTCGGAGCACATGTCCCAACCATCGCCAGCGTCTTTCCTCAATAATTGTTGTCAGTGGTTTCATCTGCATTTCTGCCAATAAGATGTTATTTCTTATGGTGTTTGGCCAAAATATTTTTTTAATTCTACGTAAACATTTAGTCTGGAAAGAATTCAACTTGTTTTCTATGGTTTTGGTGATTTTCCAGCATTCACTTCCATAGAGTAGTACACTTAGAACATTACTCTTAAATATCCTGATTTTCATATTTATGCTTAGTTTATTTGATTTCCATATATTCTGTAGCATTGCAAAAGCCTGGTTTGCTCTAGTAAGTCTGCTGTTGATGTCCTCTGTGCTGTCTCCATTTTCTACTACTCTGCTGCCAAGGTATATAAATTCGTTGACCTCCTCCACTAACTTGTTATCTACTCTGAGTACATTTCTGTTGTTCACATTTTGCTTCATTAACTTTGTCTTTCCTACGTTGATCTTTAGTCCTATGTTGTTTGCATTCTGGGTTAACTTGTTTATTTTATCTTGCATATCTTTGTGACTGCTTGATAATAGACAAATGTCGTCCGCAAAGTCAAGGTCCTCCAGCACTGTGTTGTATATACTGACTGACAATTCTTCTTCGGCCTCTAGCACAGCGTCAGCTCTTCCATGCTCAGCCTCAATGTGCCACAGTTACTCAGATATTCTGAGTTAGCCTTCATGAAAACCTTCTTCTCCTTCTTCTTCTTCTTCGTTCGCTTCTACCACTAAAACCGCCCTGTGATCCTACTGAATTTACGCCTGTGGTCTTCGTTAAGTCCCGTGGTCCCCCATGTTGTCCCCGAAAGGATCACACGAGATCCATGAGAGGACCACAAGAAGTTCAGAGTATTGTAGGGCTTGAGCCTGTATTCTTGGTGTATCTCAGAAGCGGGATTGAGTGACACTGTGGTTTTCGTTGCACCAGTTTAGTCTAGAGTTGGACTTTCTCACCGAAAAACCTCGACGCGTTTTGGATATCAGTATATCCCCGCTGGGTGAGAGTTGGTAGCCCACCCAGGCCAGAGTTGGACTTTCTCACCGAAAAACCTCAGCTTGATTAGGATACGCATACATCCCCGCCGGGTGAGAGGTGGTTGCCTATCTAGACTGCCCTGGTCCAATGTCTCCGACTTCAGCATTTTGTGGTCGCGGCCGCTACCTTTCCTAATTGTTACCAGGATGGAACTTTTGTCCAGGAGGATGAATCCTCGCCACTAGTGACTTCCACCCCTGGGTTGAGCCGGTTTAGGCATATTATCCCAGTATGGGCATGTTTGGGACGTGACCGACCTCTAGAGCAGAGGTATCGTGACATGCGTAGCCATCAAGTTTCACACTCGGTGTATGCCGGTTTAGGCATATTTCACCTGTGTAGGTGTATTTAGGACGTGGCCGGCCTCTAGAGCAGAGGCGCCATGGTATATGTAGCTCTCACAGCGATATTACTGGATATACCGATTAAACTTCACTTTATCCTTTCTTTCACCTTTTCACTTCGGCGCCGCACAGCAACCCTTATTTCTTTTCCGCATTTTCTTCCTTGACCGGGTGGAGCTTCACACCACGCGCAGAATCCGAAGAATCTCGCCAGCAGTGTCTTAACCTCCGGGTTAAGCCGGTTCAGGCATTTCACCCGATATGAGTGCACTTAGGACGTGGCCGACCTCCAGACCAGAGGCGCCGTGATTTGACTGTTTGCTTTGCTTTATCCCTTCTACCACCTTTTCCGCAGTGGTGCCGCGCGGCAACCCCATTCGCACCTTTCTTCACTTTCCGGGAAGAGCACCGCTCCACGCATGGCAGCTGAAGGATCTCGCCAGCAGCGATGAAAACGTTAACTCTGTGGGTCTTGTAAAAACTACAGCAGATGTATGAACGAGCGTGTTGGCAATATGTATATCTTGAAGTTATACTAATCGGTATTTGGTTTACACTAGTCATTGTAAGCAGTTTGATGAATTTTAAGCTCTGGTATTTTTTTTCTACGATTCTTTTGGACACTTCTGACCATTCTTTGTAGTTATTTGGTTCAGTTCAATCCAGTGTTAATGTTTTCTTGCACAAACTATTTCCAACCAATAAAATGTTATTAGTTTTGTTTCAGAAACAGAATGTTTTAAGTTAGTTATCCTTTCTTGTGTTTTTAGTACAGCATCCTTTTCCCCCTAAAATAAACAATACAATGAGAAAACAATGACGGTGAACAACAGGAAAACTAAGGCAAAAAAAATAAAACATTAACAAGCACAATATGTACGAAATAGAATATTCAAAGACACTTGGAAATAAACTGAATTGTACAGCAGCCTACACTTTCGCAAAAGGATTGGAAAAGATTCATATTTTTTGGTGCCATTTCAGAAACAACAGAAAGTTGAAAGAAGAAATAGGAAGAAAAAAAAACAAACAAATATCGTAGTGGAGACAGCCGGAAATTGTGACACAGTTCTTGTAATGAGCAGAGCAAACGGAAGATATTTAGAAAGAGGGCAATGAATTGAGGCGACGTTTAGTGCGTTAAAATGAGGGTAACGCATTCGGTTAAAATGAATCGGTATGAGGAAGGAAATATTTGAACTGAAGATCAAATATTTGATCTTGCCTGTCGGAACACGTGGTTGTTTTGTTGCTTAATCAGAGAAAGATGAAAAGTCGTCGGTAGAAGAAAACACAAGGTCAAGAGAAAGTTAAATGTTGTCAGCTAAAGAAAACACAAGGTCAAGAGAAAGTTAAATTTTGTCAGCTAAAGAAAACACAAGGTCAAGAGAAAGTTAAATATTGTCAGCTAAAGAAAACACAAGGTCAAGAGAAAGTTAAATATTGTCAGCTAAAGAAAACACAAGGTCAAGAGAAAGTTAAATATTGTCAGCTAAAGAAAACACAAGATCAAGGCAAAGTTAAATACCGTCAGCAGAAGAAAACACAAGATCAAGACAAAGTTAAATACTGTCAGCAGAAGAAAACACAAGATCAAGACAAAGTTAAATATTGTCAGCAGAAGAAAACACAAGATCAAGACAAAGTTAAATGTTGTCAGCTAAAGAAAACTCAAGGTCAAGAGAAAGTTAAATATTGTCAGCTAAAGAAAACTCAAGGTCAAGAGAAAGTTAAATATTGTCAGCTAAAGAAAACGCAAGGCCAGAGAAAGTTAAATGTCGTCAGCTAAAGAACACACACTCTCAAGTCTCCAATATTCTATTGTTTTTTTAACGTAATTTCTTGTGCACAGAACCAACAGCCACACAAACTTTGGATTACTGTCTTCATAACTGATAGGCATGTTAACAGATATGCTCACTCTATGTTGTGCGGTTTGTGCACAAATATTTCAACCCGTGTGCAGATATGTTCTCAAAAAAAAAGTATTATGTACGCGAATGACTAAGGTTTACGATTAAGGTTAGGGTTTAAGGTTAAGATTAGTGTTTAGGATTTAAGGATAAGAATAGGATTTAGGATTAAGGTATCAAAGATAAAGAAACTAATATAAGAAGACTACGGCGTAGGTCAAGAGGTAGATGGACTTATCTGATTCCTCACTGTGAATTTTTTTTTTCTAAATAAACATATATAACCCCAACTATTTCATTATTTAACCCTTTTGATACACACACACACTCTCTCTCTCCCTCCCCAAACACACGCTCCCTCTCCCTGTGTATTATGAAATTAAAACGAACATCGACACTCAAGACCCGCCGCCCTCACTCTTCCGTGCTCAGAAGAAAAAGGAACCCATCTGCGGACTCCCTGGTTGCTAATGATTGTTTTTAAAGGTTTAAATCCTATTTCTATCAGCCATTTTGAATTCATACCACTGACTTTGGGCGCTGCTGGAAAAATGTAGTAATAAAACAGAAAATATACTCTGAGCTTTACATGATACTGCGCTGAGGGAAAAAGAAAAATATGGGAGTGTGTGCCATCATAGGAACTTGGCGTCCAATCAGGAGGCGGTTCTGAGACGGGCAGATATCAGATGCTGCGGACTTTTCAGAGTACCATCTTGTCAAAGAGATCCTCTCATGGTCGACTTTATCAAAGTTGGTACCACTGAGACAGTGCTTGTGTTGCTAGGTCTAGAAGAGAATGAGAATTTGTAATATTAAACTGTAGTAAATAACATTATCGTGAGATTTATGTACGCTAACGCGCGCGCGCGCACGCACACACACACATGCACGCACTCACGCACATACACACAAATACGAAAATGGATTTATTGCTTACTTAACAACAAGTAAAAATAAAAACGCAGACATAAGATATGTAATAGACTAGAAATCTATCACAGTTTGAAAGAGCAAGGAAGATGAGATTCTAGGCTTCGTTCCTTTGTCCGATGGTGAATTAAAAAAAAACCAAACTTTTCCCTAAATTTGTTTCAGACTAAAAGGTTTAATGATGATGATGATGATGATGATATAATGCTGTTGTTTCCTCGTGTTTTAGAAGAGTAAAATAAAATCTTCCCAAATGTAGGAATTAAAAAAAATTGCAATGTATATTGTCTGTTGCTCTTATTTCTTATATTATTGGTTATTTTCATGGTATAGGAGTTTGCTGATTACACAGTTTATACATTAACATCTTACAACAAAGAAGTAAAACGCGATTAATATTCTGGCCTACGACCTCTCTTCGCTCTATCCCATCTCTCATTCATTCCTACACATCAAAACAATATACATTATGAAGGGAAAACACGACCTGTGATTCTTCATCAGTCAGTAATCAGGTTAATATGTTTCTTTTTAAAAATTAAAACGACGAAAACAACAGGCCGTGACCTGGTAGTACTGCAAACTGGGTCCACCTGTAACGAGATGGGGGCCATACCCCCGGCGTTCAATGTGCAGGGCGGGCCTCATGCATCTCGTTTAGTTCAAAAATAACGATCAAAGTGTAGGTACTACAGAGCGCAGAGCTGCACTTTGATCTTAGCCAAAGGGCTAATCATCAGTTCATACTGTTATGAACAAAATCAAATCAATTTCTTTTAATATTCGGTTCCTTCAAAATATATCAACAATGGAATAACTGAAATCAGTATAACATCTTATGTATCGTGGGTCAGTTTGATTTCTTTTTTTAAATATAAAACTGTTCCTTGCAAAATTCTCTATTCTTCATCATTAAAGATTAAGTGTCTGAATATAATCAGAGACACTAATTGGTAATAATTGGGTTCAACATGCATATACGTACAATTCAGAAGCATATATTTTTATGTGCGTTGCATTCCCTGACCACCCCCAGAGCTATACGAGAGGGAGGTTAACTCTTTGCAGGTCCAGACATGCTGGGAAGGTCTGCGAGGGTAGGGGTCAGGCCAAACTTGCAACCTGGTCCTCCAGGCCGGGGTTTGGAGTATTGGACCAACAACCCCCATCTCCTTAAAAAAAATAGTGTTATGGAACAGATACAGAAGCCTCGAAATTGGATGGATAAAGTGGATTACAACATTGGAATGTCAAAAGGAACAAGACCAAGTGGTAGACCAAGACAGAGATGAAAAAAAACAACAACATAGAAGAGGATATAAAAGAAATTGGTGTCACAAACTGGAGAGAGAGGATTAGGAATAGAGAGGAATGGAGGCGAACTTTATCTGCAGCAATGAGCCTTAATGACCCGGAAAGCTGAAGAAGAAGAAGAAGAAGAAGAAGAAGAAATATGTAAACCCTCAATTCGTAGGTTACTTAAACATTTGAATCTTACATAGACAACTACATCTTAACCACGTTGTGATTGTTCACGAACCATTCGACTAACACAATCATCACCAAAGTGGAATCGGGATTGGACCGGAGGAGTCGACTGCACAGCTCGCATGCATTCACATGACAGAGTATAAACCAATACTAACCTACACATACATTGGTTCTCCTTCGACGAATAAACATTCTCATTCGCGCTTGAACAATAAATTGACTCCCCCTATCCGCTGGCCTCCTATATGCTCAGCTTGCAAATCCCGACCGATAAAAATTGTCTAACAATTTCTTTATACACTGAGTTGGGCGAACTGACCTCACTCAGAATTGCGCACTCCTAAGCTGCCCAGCTGCGGGCCCATTATTTCTTACGCTAGGGTTGCCAATCAACCTAGGTTTGCTACGTTTTTATCTCCTCCCTTACACAAGGGTGCCTCCCTTCTATAGGGTGGCACATATAAAACCGGCCCCAGCCACAGGAAAAGAAGCCTCAACAAGTCATACGGCGTTTAGCCTGGTAGACAAGGTGGGACCCCGCTGTGGTGCATCAGCAGACGTTTAGAAGAAGGAGGTGGTTACCACATTCTTTCTCCTGTCTATAGTGCCACCTTGTCCAGAAAACTTCACTGCCAGCAACAAACAACAGAGAACATGTTTGGCAATTTCTAGTACAGAGGCTCCCATAAACAACGCCAACCTAAACCAGTTATGTTACATCACCACCCTAACTAGTTTTGCTGCAGCAACACCCTAAACTAATTATGTTACATCACCACCCTAGACCAGTTATGTTACATCACCACCCTAATCTATTTATGTTACAGCACCACCCTAATCTAGTTATGTTACAGCACCACACTAAACTAATTATGTTACATCACCGCACTAAACTAGTTATGTTACAGCACCACCCGAATCCATTTATGTTACATCACCACCCTAAACTATTTATGTTACATCACCACCCTAAACTAGTTATGCTACATCACCACCCTAATTCATTTATGTTACATCACACCCTAATCCATTTATGTTACATCACCACCCTAATCCATTTAAGTTACATCACCACCCTAGACCAGTTATATTACATCACCACCCAAATCTATTTATGTTACATCACCACCCTAATCCATTTATGTTACATCACCACCCTAATTCATTTATGTTACATCACCACCCTAATCCATTTATGTTACATCACCACCCTAATCCATTTATGTTACATCACCACCCTAATGCATTTATGTTACATCACCACCCTAATCCATTTATGTTACATCACCACCCTAATCCATTTATGTTACATCACCACCCTAATCCATTTATGTTACATCACCACCCTAACCCATTTATGTTACATCACTACCCTAACCCATTTATGTTATATCACTACCATAACCCATTTATGTTACATCACCACCCTAACCCATTTATGTTACATCACTACCCTAACCCATTTATGTTACATCACCAACATAACCCATTTATGTTACATCACCACCCTAACCCATTTATGTTACATCACTACCCTAACCCATTTATGTTACATCACCACCCTAACCCATTTATGTTACATCACCACCATAAACCAGTTATGTATGCGAACCCCGACCCATTGTACTGAAACAATAAAAAAATTCTTCCAAATGTGTCACTTACTATTTTAATGACTTTGACATGATAAAACTTTACCACGGATAGCAAAAATATGCATACTGTCATTTCTAAATAATCACATTTTTAAAAAAGATATTATAAAATATTGAAGGCATTGAGAACCAACCCCCCCCCCCCCTCCCCCCAATCCTCCCGCAGGTCAGGCCAAGTAAGAAGGGTCATTGTTTAACCTGAAAGTAGATTAAGGACCATTCTTAACCCGGCAGTAGATTAATGGTCATTGTTTAACTTGATAGTAGATTAAGGGTTAATTTTTAGTATGACAGTAGATTAATGGTCATTGTTTAACTTGATAGTAGATTAAGGGTCATTGTTTAACCAGACAATAGATTAATGGTCATTGTTTAACCTGACATGTAGATTAACTGTAAAAGCTACAAATACAGGCATATCTAATACGTCCTTGAACCTGCATAATTCCAGGAACTAAAAACATTTCCCAGGAATTTCCTGCTTTTGGAGTCTTTTTGACAGTTTCTTCAGAATGCTTCTTTATCTGTGAAATGTTGAGGTAGCGGGAACAAGGAAGAGAAATGCATTTAACTCACGGTTAGAACTCTGGGATACAACGGTGTATCTGCAAGAAATAACGTGCGCTTGTAGTCAGTGACATACAGAGCGTTTAGGATGCGGGGCATTCTTTCTCTGTTAACCTTGTGCGTCGGGAAGGGAATTATCTGACTCGTCCAGAGCGCCAACACTAACTGGTACACTTGCTAGTTATATCGAGCGGTATTATACGACCTACTTGGTGAATAATGCCAAGCTGTCACGGAGAACTAAAATAAGCGGAAATCATGGGCACAGAGAAGGTATCAAAATAGGGGAAAAAAGTCACATAAAAAAGGAACGAAAAGAAGAAGTAAAAAATAATGAATTTGAGGAAGAAAATAGTATGCGGAAACGTTTTATTGTGGAAGTTCTTCTTCTTCTTCTTCTTGGCATTAGCCCACTGAGGGGCGTTAGTTTCGCTGTTTCACACCTAAGAGTCTTGCAAGGCCTGTCACACAGAACTCCATCTTGATAGTGAAACTAAAATGTCTGACAGCAAAATACTCAGCGAGTTCAGATTTGAAAAAGACAAAAATGTGTTCAACAACTTGTAGCTCCCACAACTGTCTCTCGTTGCCACAGTAACGTCGTACACTTTCTCATTGCTAAAATAGCCCAGATCTTTCACATTTTGTGTGGATTTAAATGGAAGGAAAGTACTGCGGTCCTGCGCTAAATACAGAGACCCCAGAGCCCAGATATGGCTCAAAGAGAGAAGCAGGAATGAGAAATTCTGGTGTTCTTACGAAAACCTCCTGCTGAAAGAAGGATACTTGAAGGCGACCCAGCTCCCTTAATTAAAAACTGAGCATACGAAACTTAACGCAGAAGAAGAAGAAGAAGCAGAAGCAGAAAAAGAAACGGAGGAAAGTAGAGAGAATCTCTTTAATTTTAGAACTTTGTCGAATAGAGACTAAAGTATATTCTTCAAACGAAGCAGACGATGCTCTTTACTCGTACTGTAACTGCAATCAGAGGCACCAAGAGATTGAACTATCTAAGTGTTAACTCCTTTGCGCCAAAACACCACTGGCAGCAGGATTAGATACCGCATACCTGTAAAAAAAAATCAGTGCTCAGAGTGATAAATAGGCAGTCTAAATAAAATAAAAAGTAGCACATTTCTAGCCCAGCTCATAAACTATCCAGTAAATTTCTTCCAGTTTCTTTCTACCAAAAATTCTCACCAGAACTTACTCTAGCAGAACAATGAAAACTAATTCAGGAATGAGAGAGTTAATAAACGTTAAAGTGTTGTAGCCGCTGTACCTTTGACATCTGGACAAGCGCACAGATGTTCCAGTCTCATTTTGGTAAAACAGCTTATGTTTACATACCAGGATTGTTCAATCCTAATGACATAAGACTTGGCCTTGACATGTAACATGGCCAGATAACGGGGCCGCCTGACGTACATGACCTAGAACTTATGTCTGAAATATATTTATTTTCAATCTAACAGCAAGGGGAAAGAAAAAAAAATATTTCGATAACGGTTGAGGAGTGGGGAAAATACGTTTACGTCATGGGGAAAAACGGCAAAACTAATTCTGCCACTTCATGTCCTCTCACCTTCCCTCGATCAAAATATCTATACGCTATACGTATAGAATGAAGAGAAACGAGAGAAAATAATTTATGAGCACAGCGGGCTGTGTTAATGGCAAAACATAAAATTTTGCACCTGGGCTCCTAAATATTATTAAAATAATGCTTTGCTATTTTTTTTCTGTTTCTTGCTACAGGGATGTGTCCCACCATTTTTTGTTTATTGCTGCAGGGATGTATCCCACCTTTTTTTTTGTTTCTTGCTGCAGGGATGTGTCCCAGATTTTTTTCCCTTCCTTTTAATGCTCAGTTTGTTTTACATTTGTTCTAAATTTTTACTGTCACTCCATGATCTCCCTCTAATTTTTTTTTGTTACCCCATAGTCGCCCTCTATATTTTTTGTTATTCCATAGTCTCCCTCTAAAATTTTCTTGTTACCCATAATCTCCCTCTAAATTTTCCTGTTATTCTATAGTCTCCCTCTAAAATTTTCTTGTTACCCATAATCTCCTTCTAAATTTTCTTGTTACCCATAGTCTCCCTCTAAAATGTTCTTGTTACTCATAATCTCCCTCTAAATTTTCCTGTTACTCTATAGTCTCCATCAAAATTTTCTTGTTTCCCATGCTCTCCTTCTAAATTTTCCTGTTGCTCCATAGTCTTCCACTAAATGTTTTGTTACCACAGTCTCCCTCTAAATTTTCTTGTTACCCCATAGTCTCCCTCTAAATTTTTTTGTTACCCCATAGTCTCCCTCTAAATTGTACCTAATAATCTCCCTCTAAATTTTTTGTTACCCCATAGACTCTCTCTAAATTTTCTTGTTACCCCATAATCTCCCTCTAAATTTTCTTGTCACCCAATAGTCTCCCTCTGCACATCTCTCTCTCTCTCTCTCTCTCTCTCTCTAGACTAGACATCACGTTATCAGGGTTACTCTAAGAGCTTTTGTCTTTGCATGATCTCCATCTAAACCTTCTTGTCGTCAGAAAATCACCAATCTAAACTCTATTGTCATCACATCATGATCTCCATTTTAACTTTTTATTTCCTGTAGGAGCTCAGCTGATCAGAAAGCAGGATATTTTGGGATGTCATTTTCTTGATGATGATGATGATGATGATGATGATGGAATCCAAGCATTATGTCGTACATGAAGCGCAGTTCAGTTTCTGCCATAGTTTTCTTTCATATACCAATAGTATACACCCGTCACAGACAGTTTCTGCCATAGCTTTCTTTCATGTACCAAGCGTATACACCCGTCACAGACACTTTCTGTCCTAGCTTTCTTTCATGTACCAATAATATAAACTCGTCACTGTCAAGCCGTTTGTGTGGGGGTGCCGAAATGGCAGCAATTAAAAAGCGTATGTTACTCACACTAGCAGCAGTATCTTGCTTTACTTTCAATCACTTTCTCTGAAGTGCCGTGGTTTGCTCTGAAACACATACTGATTTCAGATTTACTCCAGGTTCTTTTAACCTTTGTGTCGGCATATAACATGCAAAGTACTAAACGGTTCCGATGTGACGAGTCGACATGATGTTTATTAAATGGACTTGGTGATAATGAAGGCGGTGACAAAACAAGACGATGACTACCGGCGGCGGGCCTCGCCTGGCATTTGGCAGTCCATTCAAGCGTTCCTCTCAAGCGATGGACATTCCAAAAATACCTTCAGTGAAACATATTCTGCAGAACTTCATCCACGTTTCCCATTCTCTCTACAACATAAGGACTTTACATCTACTCTGATCCAGCTCAAGAGAAATACTGAAATCAAACTTCATCTGAACTCAAGTTATCTCAGGCGAGAAAGTTCACTCCAAAAAAAGACCTCACATGAACGGAGTCCCCCGGTCATGTGACAAAACTTTCAAATCTTCTAGTAGACAAGGAAGATAACTGTGATATTAATTTAACCCCTTCGCGAAATTACGCCAGGCAATAATTGCAACAAAAAAATATCACTATTAATTCCCTTGTAATTTACAGCTGACTGTTTCTGTCCTAGCTTTATTTGATGTATCAAAAATATGAACCCGTCACATACAGTTTCGAACCCGTCACAAACAGTTTCTAACTAATTCTTTAGCTAGACCAGTCATGTCAGGCGGTCACTAACACTCCAACAAGAAAAAAAAGAATGGGGTCTTGACCAGTTTTGTGGCATGGTTCTGACTGGCTAATGGAGGAACTCAATAATAACAAGGTACTTTAGGCTGGCTGGCATCCTATGATAAGGGATACTAGCCGATGTAGCAGATACGGTGAACTTGAGGCTTAAGATTATTGGAAGAATTGTATACTTAATAACCCACATTGTAGGGATCTTACAAGTATACAGAACGACCTGGATGACCCTGGATAAAAGAGTGTATCTGTACAGCGCTATCTTGTGGGTCGTGTCCTCGAGTTCAGAGCGGGATAGCGTTCTGTGTCACTGGTTTCAGTCTGACAAAACTTACAAAGAAACAGGTTATCAAGTATGGGTTGATTTAGCTTGCTGGCGTGTGGGCTGTTGAAACAGTAATTAGAAACAGGTCAGTTGGTTAGTGTTGTGTAAGGTAAGAGTAAATGTAGTCATCTTACCACAGTGCGCCTGTGCCGTACTGCGTTAACGCTGATATTTTCCTTGACCCGTTGGCACACGATAAGGCGCTGTGGGCAGCTTCATACCTGGCCGTCCTTTCCTTCCAGTGCTGGAGAAAGAGCTAGGTACATGTTTCTACACCTGGGTTAATGGATAGTCTCTGGCTTGATTCGAACCTCCCACCTTCTCTATCGAGATCTGTGGAGAAGTATGACTCTTCCCCCCCCCCCCGGGGAGGGCATGGCACATCATGATGATGATATTGACCTTCACAAGGAGAGATGAATGCTTTTGAGAGAAAAGGGCAGAATATTTTCCTTCCTTGGCTCTTTTCTTATTTTGTTAAAAATTTTGACTTTTTGATGTTTTGTTAAAAAAATAAAACTGCTCTGTCGGTTGATGTTAATGTCTTTTCTTATATTTGTGACTTTTATTAAGTGAAAAGTTCTCCTGCAACTTTTTATCGCTTTATTTATCAATATAATTATTTGCTGTAACGTAACAGGTCAGCCTTACATCAAAAACAAATATCACTGCAACTGAGATTACGTATAACAAAATGTTACATGTACTCAATATTCCTCTGTTCTGTAGAAACCTGGACCTTGAATAAGACAACAGAGAAGAAAACAAACAACGAAATGCTAAACTAACTAAAGTGAAAAGAGAAATATTGAAAGTCATAAAAACAAGACAGCTGAGATACTTTGGCCATGTCAAGAGGCACAATGCTATATTGAAGGCCCTTCTTGAGATCAAGATCGAAGGGAAAAGAACAAGAGTAGGACAGGGATATAGATGGGTGGACAACATCAAGAGATGGACAGGGACAAGCTTGGCCGAGTGGTCTACGAAGACAAGAAACAGAGCAGAGTGGAGATTCATTGCAACCAACCTTCCTTGGGGAGACGGCACGAAATGATGATGATGATGATGATGATAATGATGATGATGAAGTGAGCCAGCTGGTGAGAGAAGATAGGAATAGGCTGGAATGGAGGCGAAACTTTATCTGCAGCAATGAGTCTTAATCGTTGAGAAGAAGCAGCAGAAGAAGAAGAAGAAGAAGAATAAGAATAAGAAGAAGAAGAAGAATAAGAAGAATAAGAAGAAGAAGAAGAAGAAGAAGAAGAAGAAGAGGTAAGCAAAGGTAAGCCCGCTATGCCATGGGGGGCACCTTGGGGATATGGCGTTAGTGCCCATATCATCCTTAACTTGGCGGCACACGACATGGTGATGTGGTCAGTATTACACTTAGTTTTATTTCTTCCCCAGCTTTAGAAGAAGGCTGATACCCATCTCTACAGCAGGGTGACTGAAGCGCCTTTTACCGGATTCGAACCATCGACCTTCGCTATGAGAGACTGAATTAAGCACTACGCCACTCTGGCGCCCATGATTATTTCCAATGTTTTCAACTAATTTTTTTTTATATACAAGGGAAAGAAATCTCAAATTTCTTACACTTATCGCCCTCTTCCCCATACATACACTCAAGACATATATGTGTGAACACGTATGGTTTTTCACCTTCTAATCTGATTATAAAGTAGATGTTAAATATAATAGCACATTTGTTTCAATCAGCTTGAATTTCTAGCATAAGATTCAACTGAAGTCCAACAGCAGGTGAATCCTGTCTGCTGTCTCCGAAGCTCATTCACTTTCAGTTCTGAGATTCGTGTGTAAGCAATGTTTAAATAAAAACAGAATTATTTAAATTTATCTTCAAATCTGATTTTTTTTTTTTTTTTGCTTTTGTTTTTTTGAAGTCTAGTTGTATGTTGACTGATAATCCCATTTTATCAATAAATACTGGCAGCCCAATAAACATATGAAAAGTTCGAAACATTTATTTTAACTCTGAAAAACGGAAAGAATTCAATATTTAGCCCAAACACAGAACACGGCTACAGAGTGTTTCATGAGGAGCCGAAAGGTTGTCCTCTAGTTTTAGCTCATTCAAACCTAAAAACATTTCCATATATAGGTCTCCTGCGGGATATGACAAAGTGGGGTCAAGACGTAGCACCACGTCTGTGTGGATTCGGAGAGGGAGTCGTGGACTGGGGATCGGAAGAATTGTTCTTTTTTTCTATTATTTTTTTATCTTGTTTGGCGTGGCCCGAATGGGTGGAAATGTATGGAGGAACTGGAGTTGAAGTGGGAGTTAAACAGAAGAAAAATAAGGGAGCTGTGATTCGAATGTTCGGGGTAATGATTCGTCAACCTTGGTGAGACCTATCATATAAAGCAACGGTTCTCAATCCTTTTTTAATACCGTTCTAAATCAGCAATTTTCTACATTATCAGATACCCATGAGAATACGTTTATATTTTTATTTCATTCTGGAATTTAGCATAAATTGTATCGATAAATAACAGCATGGCTTTAGTTTTTTTTTCCCTCAGATATTTAGCTTTATAAAATAGTAGAGATATCCCAAACATTCCATTCACTTTTCTTTCTTTCTTTCTTTCTTTACTTTCTTTTTGTCTTTATTTCTTTTTCTTTCTTTCTTTACTTTCTTTCTTTTTCATAATTTCTTCTGGAGATCTATCTCAGAGATATATATATATATATATATATATATATATATATATATATATAAATATATATATATATATATATATATATATATATATATTGATGTTGCGGTACCAGGGTGAGAACTACTGATTTAAAGGTTCCATATCGCACTAAAAAGTTGAAAATCACTGGCCTGAGCAATCACACAGCACTCATGCTACCGTTAACCCCGAGCAAACTCATGCTACCGTTAACCCAACTCTCTTCAACCTGTCATAAAACAAATGAGGCCCGCATTCTTCACATAACAACGTGGATGATAATTCTCATTTCGCTGCACTATAACGTCTATATTATTAGGTAAAGAGCCAGAGAGCTTCAATGCACGGACACGAACAGGGTAGATAACTCAGATGTGAAACATGCCGGTGAAAATATTGACTATGAATAAATCTACCTGTAATTCCAGTGTACATACCAGTAGCTAGCGGTTCCGGGAGTTTGAATCTTTCAAAATAATTTTTTGAATTCCATTCTGAATGTTGGACATACCTGGCGGGAATGTGTAAATATCAGATCTTCTTTGTTTTGTTTTTTTTTACCTTGTGTTATATCACGATATCTCAAAATATCCAGTTGATGTATATATATATATATATCATTCATTTATTGACTTTACATATAGATTTTAGGAAACAGGAAACAGCAAGGTATGCACATCATAAAGTTACAGAACAGAATGTGAACGATTAGCTTGGAGACGGGATGCAAAGTGGTAGAGCTGATAGAACGTTGTGCTCTTGCGTTCAGGCGGTTTGTTCGCTTCGCCCTATCGAGGTCCGTGGTTTGATTCCAGGTTATTCGCACCTTTTTAAGTAGGGCTACTTTAGGCCTAAAATGTTTCCAGGCTGTGCTAACACACATGGCTCTAACACTCCCTAGTGAGTGGATTGATGTTTTGTCAAGTTCATCTTTTGTAAAGAAGCTGTCGTGAGTCCATTTTGTTGTGTTGATAAGAGTGAATGCCAGTGAAATGTGACATCTGATCTGAGCTTAAATCTGAGGAGACAGTGCCTGCAATTACAGGAAAAGAACTGATAAGTTCAATGACGCGTTTAGTACATAATTGTTACTGGGAGCAGTAATGAACAAATCACATGATGATGATGATGATGATGATGAAGTAGCGAATGCTGGCTACAACTTAGTCGAAACATCGAGGCCCGACGAGGAAAGAGGAGAGCATGGATTGTACCGGTGGGGCCGTGGCTGTTGAAGGGGTCCAGTGGCCCTATTTTGTTCTATCATCTTTTCTTATGAGAGGCAAAATTCAGGAAGTAACCACCCCCAAGAAGGATGTGCCACTCTGTGGCTCTGAAAACATCCTGGCAGCATCACTTGCTAGCAGCATCATTTACCAGCATCACTAGGAGCATCACATACTAGCAACATCACTTACTAGCAACATCACTTACTAGCAGCATCACTTACTAGCAACATAACTTACTAGCAGCATCACTTACTAGCAACATCACTTACTAGCAGCATCACTTACTAGCAGCATCACTTACTAGCAACATCACTTACTAGGAGCATCACTTACTAGCAACATCACTTACTAGCAGCATCACTTACCAGCAGCATCACTTACGGCGTTGGAGAGAAAAACACAAACCCCAAAGGGGCGTGAACGACGCACAAATCTAGACCATCTTCTCTCAAGGATGTGTACGACCTTCCAAGGGGCTGATGCTGAACTTCTGTTTGTCACAACCAAAAGACGTAAAGAAAATTTCCTTGCGGGGGGGGGGGGGGGGGAATGGGGGATTTGCTAGAAGGATGAAGGAGGTGGAGTTTTGTGGAGGTGTTGTTTTGTGGAGGTAGGGTTTTGTGGATGTGGAGATGTGCCAATATGAGGTAAATTTTCGAGCATAAGAAAGGTTGAGGTATCCCTGAAGAAGAACTTTAATGTGGAGTTAACAGTCAAGCGGGTGAATAGAATGAAAGAAAGAAAGGAATGAATCAATGAATAATCTTTATTTTTAAAGGGTAAAGAATTGGGCACGCAGGCCCGTCTTACATTTTGCCTTTCATCACTCCATCTTTCATTCAAAGGGTGAGAAAGAGAGAGAAAGAAAGAGAGAAAGAGAGGGAGAGAGAGAGTTGTATCCAGCGTTACTTCAGTAGCAGCTCTTGAAAACCATGGGGCCATCCATAGAAGATGGTAGATCTATCTATCTATCTATCTATCTATCTATCTATCTATCTATCTATCTATCTATCTATCTATCTATATCTATCTATCTATCTGTCTATCTGTCTGTCTGTCTGTCTGTCTGTCTGGAATGTTTGAATTAGAGAAAAAGTTGTAAGAGAAAGGGCAGAATGTCAGACGGGCCTGTGTGTCCCATTCTTCATATTTGGAAATAAAGATCAATCAATCAAGCAATCAATCAATCAATCAATCAGTCTATCACTTTTTCCCACTGTCTGTCTACTCTATCTGCAACTTCTTAAGAAAGTCTTTGACGTTATATCTATATTTATGTTTTGCTTGTATGCTTCTTTGATCATGTTACTGTAAATATGTACGCATTCACATACACGTACACACATATGTGGTCCGGGTGTATGTGCAGTGACAAGGGCAATTAAGTGTAAGTAAATCTGGGATTGCGTCCCCTGATCTTACTTTAAGGGGCGAAAAGATCTAGAAATCACAACATGGAGTTCAGAGCAGTCAACTATTATGCCTGTGAAAGTTCGCTTACTGTAGATAAAGCTAGCAAACAAACACGATCTGACAAGAAGGGGACCTAGGCTAGATCCTGGTTCCTGCACACTGGCATATAGCTCAATGATGAGTGAACCCGACCTGGAATAATAAATGAGATTGCTATTTGATAAGTGACATTTGATGAAAGAGTGCAAAACGGGGAAGTTTTAAGGAAATAGTTAAGGAATTTCTTGTACATTTTAACCTGCTCTGACTTTGTTGTTGTTGTTGAAGGAACAGTAAAATGTCTGAAAAAAAGTATACTTCAAAATGTAAAAGATTTGTGTGGCAAATTTCTAGTGTTTAATTAGACTAAAAGAACGCATATTTTGTGAAGAACAGAACAGAGTGAACCATGACTTCTGACCTCTGGTGACCTTTATTTCCGGTTTTTAATCTTTTCATTTTTATTTATGTTTTTTTTTTCTTTTTCTTTATCAATTTTGCTACTTTCTGCTACCCATAAAGAAAGATTTATCGTTGTTTATGAGGGTTTAAGAGGATTTAGGTGTGTTAGCGCATTGATTTTGTTTTATTTCGGTTTACATTCTATTTCAGAAACAATGCTCACGTCCCATTTTACGAAAATTCTAATGTTTTTTTTTAAACTGGAGATTACTTTTTAATTTTCTTTTAAATTTAAAGAATAATCTTGATGTTCTATTTGAAAGAAATATTTTTTTTTTCTTTAAGAAATAATTTTCATGTGAAGAAAAATTTATCACATTTTACTTGGAGAAAAATTTTTATTTTTACTTGAAGAAAAAAATAATGATATTTTACTTGAAGAAAACTTAATGACATTTTACTTGAAGTAAAGCCATGATGTTGTATTTTTAAGATCAGTTATAATTATTTTTTGACGAATTTTGATGTTCTGCGTGAAGAATAATAATTATGCCTTTTTTTCCCTAAAGAATAATGATTTTTCTACTTCAAGGGAAAAAAATATTTGATGAATAATCTTCATGTTTTTTTTCTTGTTGTTTGTTTGCAATGATAAAATTGATGTGTCATTGCAAGGGTTAATCTTGAGGTTTCATATAAAGAAATATCTTGATGTTAATTTTTTTTAAATTTTATTTATCATCTTTCTCTTGAAAATTCTTTTACCTCATTATTTTGTTGCCTTTCTGTTTCCTCTCATCTCCTCTCTTTTTCTTATCTACTTTTCGTTTGCTCTGTTCTCTTTTCCCTTCTTTTTGACACCTCAGTCCTGTTTATTTACTTCTTTACTTCGCTGGTGGCGAGATTTTTCAGCTGCCGTGCGTGGAGCGGTGCTCTTCACGGCCAATGAAGAAAGGTACAAATGAGGTTGCCGCGCAGCATCACTGCGGAAAAGGTGGTAGAAAGGATAAAGCGAAGCAAACAGTCAAATCATGGCACCTCTGGTCTGGAGGTCGGCCACGTCCTGAGTGCAGTCATGTCGGGTGAAATGCATGAACCGGCTTGTCTCACTGCTGGCGAGACTCTTCAAATGCCGCGCGTGGAGTGAAGCTCCTCCCGGTCAAGGAAGAAATCCGGAAAAGAAATAAAGGTTGCTGTGCTGCGCCGATGGGAAAAGGTGGTGGAAAGTGAAGTTTAACCGGTATGTCCAGTAGTATCGCTACGAGAGCTATACCACAGCACCTCTGCTCTAGAGGCCGCCCACGTCCGAAATACACCTAAACTGGTGAAATATGCCTAAACCGGCACACACCAGGGGTGGAACTTGATGGCTAGACATGTCATGCCACCTCCGCTCTAGAGGTCGGTAACGCCTGATAAACACCCATACTGGTGAATTTTGCCTAAACCGGCTCATACCAGGGGTGAATCTTGAAGGCTATGCATGTCACAGTACCTCTGCTCTAGAGGTCGGTCACGTCCCAAACACGCCCATACTGGGATAATGCCTAAACCGGCTCAACCCAGGGGTAGAAGTCACTAGTGGCGAGGATTCGTCCTCCTGGACAAAAGCTCCATCCTGGTCACAACTAGGAAGGGTAGCGGCCACGACCGCAAAATGCTGAAGTCGGAGACACTGGACCAGGGAAGTCTAGATAGGCAACCACCTCTCACCCGGCGGGGATGTTTGCGTATCCTAATCACGCTGAGGTTTTCCGGTGAGAAAGTCCAACCCTGGACTGGATGGGCAATCACCTCTCACCCGGCGGTGATACACGGGTATCTCAAAACACGTCGAGGTTTTCCGGTGAGAAAGTCCAACTCTGGCCTGGGTGGGCTACCGCCTCTCACCCAGCGGGGATGCACTGATATCCTAAACACGTCGAGGTCTTCCGGTGAGAAAGTCCAACCCTAGACTAAACTGGTGCAATGAAAACCACGGTGTCACGCAATCCCGCTTCCGAGACCCACCAAGAATACAGGCTAAAGCACTGTGACACTCTGAATCTCTTGTGGTCCTTTCGTGGATCTCGTGTGGTCTATTTTGGACCACACAGGGGACTACGGGACCTAACGAGGGCCAGAGGCATGAATTCAGTAGGTTCACAGTGCGGTTTTGGTGGTAGAAGTGAACGAAGAAGAAGAAGACATCTTTACTTAAACATTGTGATCTCTTCATTGACTCCTGCCTTTGTTGTCTTTCGATCATCCTTTTTCTTTTATTTATTATCTTTCTTTTCTTCTGTAGTTTCCTCTTATGTTTTTTTTTAGTTGCCATTTTTGTTCCATTTCTTCTCCACTTTCGCTTTCTTAATCTTCGTGCAGTCCCATATTCGTAATTTTTTTCTTGTTCTTATGAATCGTTTTTATTCGCGAATGAAAGATTGTTGTATGTGTGTGGATAGTGTAAGATTGTTGAATGTGTGTGGATAGTGTAAGATTGATGTATGTGTGTGGATAGTGTACAGAGCGCTGACCGATAGGACGCTCCGTCTGTATGTCTGATTTGGTAGTGTGCTCCGTTTGTGTGTCTGATTTGGTAGGGTGCTCCGTTTGTGTGTCTGATTTGGTAGGGTGCTCCGTTTGTGTGTCTGATTTGGTAGGGTGCTCCGTTTGTGTGTCTGATTTGGTAGGGTGCTCCGTTTGTGTGTCTGATTTGGTAGGGTGCTCCGTTTGTGTGTCTGATTTGGTAGGGTGCTCCGTTTGTGTGTCTGATTTGGTAGGGTGTTCCGTTTGTGTGTCTGATTTGGTAGGGTGCTCCGTCTGTATGTCTGATTTGTTAGTGTGCTCCGTTTGTGTGTCTGATTTGGTAGTGTGCTCCGTTTGTGTATCTGATTTGGTAGGGTGCTCCGTCTGTATGTCTGATTTGGTAGTGTGCTCCGTCTGTGTGTCTGATTTGGTAGGGTGCTCCGTTTGTGTGTCTGATTTGGTAGTGTGCTCCGCCTGTGTGTCTGATTTGGTAGTGTGCTCCGTCTGTATGTCTGATTTGGTAGGGTGCTCTGTCTGTATGTCTGATTTGGTAGTGTGCTCAGTCTGTATGTCTGATTTGGTAGGGTGCTCAGTCTGTATGTCTGATTTGTTAGTGTGCTCCGTCTATATGTCTGATTTGATAGGGTGCTCCGTCTGTATGTCTGATTTGTTAGTGTGCTCCGTCTGTATGTCTGACTTGGTAGGACGATCCTTCTGTATGTCTGATTTGTTAGTGTGCTCAGTCTGTATGTCTGATTTGTTAGTGTGTTCCGTCTGTATGTCTGATTTGGTATGACGATCCTTCTGTATGTCTGATTTGTTAGTGTGTTCCGTCTGTATGTCTGATTTGGTAGGATGATCCTTCTGTATGTCTGATTTGGTAGTGTGCTCCGTCTGTATGTCTGATTTGTTAGTGTGCTCCGTCTGTATGTCTGATTTGGTAGTGTGTTCCGTCTGTATGTCTGATTTGGTAGGACAATCCTTCTGTATGTCTGATTTGTTAGTGTGTTCCGTCTGTATGTCTGATTTGGTAGGATGATCCTTCTGTATGTCTGATATGGTAGTGTGCTCTGTCTGTAATTCTGATTTGGTAGTGTGCTCCGTCTGTATGTCTGATTTGTTAGTGTGCTCAGTCTGTATGTCTGATTTGTTAGTGTGCTCAGTCTGTATGTCTGATTTGTTAGTGTGCTCAGTCTGTATGTCTGATTTGTTAGTGTGCTCCGTCTGTATGTCTGATTTGGTATGACGATCCTTCTGTATGTCTGATTTGTTAGTGTGCTCCGTCTATATGTCTGATTTGTTAGTGTGCTCCGTCTATATGTCTGATTTGTTAGTGTGCTCCGTCTGTATGTCTGATTTGGTAGTGTGCTCCGTCTATATGTCTGATTTGTTAGTGTGCTCCGTCTGTATGTCTGATTTGTTAGTGTGCTCAGTCTGTATGTCTGATTTGGTATGACGATCCTTCTGTATGTCTGATTTGTTAGTGTGCTCCGTCTATATGTCTGATTTGTTAGTGTGCTCCGTCTGTATGTCTGATTTGTTAGTGTGCTCCGTCTGTATGTCTGATTTGTAGTGTGCTCCGTCTATATGTCTGATTTGTTAGTGTGCTCCGTCTATATGTCTGATTTGGAAGGGCGCTACTTCTGTTTGCCTGGTTTGATAAGTGCTCCTTCAGACTGCTCACCTCAATGGTCCCCATGTTGGTTATACTTCCCTCCCCCAAATGGTTGGGGAGATCCACAAAGGCGACGATGGAAAAAGGAGCGAGAGAGAGGAGAGGGGGGCATGAAAACAGAGGGGAAAAATTGGGTGGGTCGTCCTAGCCATAAAATCTGGGAGGCAATGGAGCGATGGTCTGAAAAAGTCGGTTGGGGGGGGGGTCCTAGAAATATGGTGTGAAAGTAATGAGACGATGGCCTCAGAAAGTTTGGGAATCACTGGTGTGCCTTTATAATGGCGCTACTTCTAACTAATTTGGTAGGGCGCTTCTTGCTTCAAAATCCACTTTGAAATATTAATTGAACCCCAGTATATCACTTCCCACCCGACACAGACACCCTAATTCATCATCACTATAGACATCAGGAGCTCGCAAGTCCGGGTAGACTGGAGGAAAAAAAAAAGATAATTAAGGACAACCATGCAAAGACATGGATGAAATCAAAGGGAACAAAAAAAAAAAAAACTCATTCACTATTCCAGATCAAGTAAAGGCCAACATCAAAGTCTTATTACTTTTTTTAGGAAAACAAACATAATAAATATCTTGATAATAGAATCACGTTCATAGATAATACATTGTTTGCAGATAATACATTGTTCGCAGATAATACATTGTCGGCATAAGCCTCAGATATAATCTCATATCCTCCTCGATCTGGATATTACGAAGGCGCACATACTGATTAAGTTTAAGAATTCTGATGTCTATTTTTAGCCTCCTTGAAGTACAAACGGCTTGAAATAGTTGAGTCTGAGATCCTGTTGACCTGAAGAGACAATGCTCGGAGTGAATACTTGGGTACTATTTTTATACTATTTTTATTTATACTATTTTTATTTATACTATTTTTAACCTTGGTTTACGAGTACGATTCAAAGGTCAGCGGGTTCGAGGTATCAAAAGACCTAGCACCTTGTAAGCTCTCCCTGGTCTCTCTCCGAGCTTACTGGAACAATGTGTTCAGCAGATCTTGTGATTATGTGAAAGCATGGGATTTGTTTCGGATGGGGAGTGGATTACAGTGGTTTGTTAGAAGACCTGAAAGGGAGTTAAGACAGGAGCTTTCCAGCAAGTTCTGTCACCGTGTTTGCCGGGCCAGACCTTCCTCTGTTAGGTGGACTGAAGAAGGGCATCAGTCTTTCTTTTAGTTTGTCTGTTTATGTTCTTCTTTAGTTTTCCTTTCCATTTTTTTTCTTTAGCCTTCATTGTTTCTTTCTCCGGTGCCACTATTTGTTTAGAGGGATTGTATTAGTTAGTATGTCATCAGAGGATTTGTCTTGTTTTATTATGTCATCTGAGGATTTGTTTTATTATGTCATGAGAGGATTTGTTTTATTATGTCATCTGAGGATTTGTCTTATTATATCATCAGTGGATTTGTCTTGTTATGTTATCTGAGGATTTATCTTATTATGTCTTCAGAGGATTTGTCTCATTGCATCATCAGAGGATTTGTTTTATTATGTCATCATAGGGTTTGTCTCATTGCGTCATCAAAAGATTTGTCTAAATATGTCATCAGAGGATTTGTCTTATTATTCCTTCATAGGATATGTCTCATTACATCACCAGAGGATTTGTCTTATTATTTCATCAGAGGATTTGTTTCACTACATCATCAAAAGCTTTGTCTTAATATGCCATCAGAGGTAAAGGTAAAGGTCAAATTCTTGTTTCCATGACATTAAGGGATACTGGGAAATACAGTGTTAGGCCCGTATTTTCCATGACCCTCGGCACATGAAAGTGTGATGTAAGTCATCAGAGGGCTTGTCTTACTATCATCTTAATCATAGTGGATATCATCCGTTATCTTCTCTATGGAACAGTAGCGGTGATTACCATCTTAATCACAGTGAATATCATCCATTACCTTCTCTAAAGGACAGTGGCGGATTACCTATAAGACTGTGCAGACATAAACATAACCATAAGAACACAAAATAACTCAGCCAACAAAGAGTGAACTTTGCGAACACACAACTTATTCAGAAGTAATTAATAAATTTGCTGGAAAGTAAAAGGCTGAGAGTGATGTATCACTTACGTTTGGTCTGTGTAATACAAAGTCATAAAGTAATAACAGATATCAGGGTTTCTCAACCTGAGTTCCGCCACGTATTTGCAAGGGTTCCGCCATAGTCAGTCAGTTAGTCATTTGCATGTTCCTTGCGGAACTGTTTTTTTGTCACCCTAACAACTCTCCTGTAGGCCTCTCCGTTGTAAGATATCCTGCTGCTGTTGCATCCATTTGCAGATTATCAACGATGTCTTGCAGCCATCTTCGCCTTGGACTTCCTCTCTTTCTTTTTCCCATTATGTACCCTTCCAAGACGGTCTTCTCTAGATTATCATGACGTTTAATATGTCCAAAATATTTAATTTTTCTTTGTTTAATTCTCTTTACTGGGGGGGGGGGGGGGTGATAGCTAGGAGAAGGGACGGACGAAACGAAAAATGAGAGGCGGTAAATATTTTAATGCAAGGATACGGCGGGTATATATATATATATAAAGGGTTCCTCGAGGACCAGCAGGTTGAGAAATGCTGGTGTAGATCATAACTAGAAGGTAACCTGGCCATATATCAGGAGATGGACCGGTAGGTTAAAGCGCCGGGGGCCCAGGGGGCCCTTTACTAAATTTAGCTAAGGGGTCTTGGCTGTGGTTAATCATTTGTTACTGTATTATAGTAAGACTAAAAGTTAAATTGTTGTGTTACATTATGAAAGTTCAGCCGCTAGTTAACATCATGAGAGGATTTGTCTCATTACATCATCAGAGGATTTATTTCATTACGTCATCAGAGGATTTATCTCAGTATATCATCAGAGAAGTTGTCTCAATATATCATTAGAGGATTTATCCCATAACATCATCAGAGGATTTATTATTATTATTTTTTTAAACGACGAAAACAACAGGCCGTGACCTGGTGGTACGGCAAACAAGATCTGGACCATACCCCCGGCATTCAATGTGCAGGGCAGGCCTCGATCATCTCGTTTGTTCCAAAATAACGATAAAAGTGTAGATTCTACAGAGCACAGAGCTACACTTTGATCTTAGCCAAAAGGCCGAGTACATCATCAGAGAATTTGCCTCATTTGTCCAACGTGCTCTGCAATCAGATTCACGATAAGGAACTGCCAAACCGTGACAGCCTGTATTGGCCAAAATATTTACATAATCGTTCTCCTACTCCTGCGCCTCATAGCCTTTAGGTTTTGTTATGATTATGTCCCTTAGTATGAGCAAAAATGCATTACATCCCCTGCCTGAAATGTTACCTAACTCCGTTCGGCTCTATTTCCTTCAGCTTATACCCATGTGTCACAGCTGCTGTTCTGTTTATTCATATTTCTACACCTCAGTTTTCTTTTTATATTTTCATTCTTCTTGTTTCTGTTTCAGTGAAAACTGATCAGTATGTAATTAATGATATACACGGCATACATAAGTCACTTCATCAAAAGCTAATATTTTAAGAATACTAACATATGGAAACCGTTATAATCAGTATGAAGTTTTTATTGTATTTCTTTTTATAAATTGGAACTTCTGTGCATAAGCACATTTTGTGAAAATTTGTCATAGAGTTCTTAAGGTATATCCAAGCATAAACTGTGATTATGATGGTCTGAGCATGTTGCTGGGGGGTGGATATTGTGATAGATTAAGAGGATTCTTTGCTCTTCTAAATGATGCTCCACAAGAGGTCCGTGTGGAAAGATGATTTGAGAACCAACTGCGGTTAGTAGTGCTTCGAACAAAGGAAAAAGATCTATGTAAGTTAGCTGTGTGTCTAGAGTAATATATCGTTATATATTTACTAAATGACACGGATAGATAGATAGACAGACAGACAGACAGACAGACAGATAGATAGATAGATAGACAGACAGACAGACAGACAGACAGACAGACATATAGATAGATAGATAGATAGATAGATAGATAGATAGATAGATAGATAGATAGATAGATAGATGTATAGATAGATAGATAGATAGATAGATAGATAGATAGATAGATAGATAGATAGATAGATAGATAGATAGATAGATAGATAGATAGATAGATAGATAGATAGATAGATAGATAGATAGCAACGGTTTCAGATTTAAAAAAAATAGTCCTGATCAATTAAGATGACCTAAGTGCGCTGGGATAAAGCTGAGGCGACCATCCCCAACCCAGCGCGTCACAGGTGGCGGATGGTGAAAATCCTACAGATATGGAGGATCCCTGTGAATAAGGATTTACCCAAATAAGCAGGCGCGGACCAACTGGCGGTAGACTCAGAGAGCGAGGTGGAGTAGTAGGTGGCTCTACTACTCCTATAAAGTGCCTCAGGTGCTCAGTGAAGGGAATACCAGGCGGGTAAGAGGCGCCTTAAAACCTCTCGCTCCTGCTGCCTTGCGGGTAGGAGAGTCCGTATACAAACCGGCAGAAGGCAACCGGAAACCACTGTTGTAGCTCCCATGAACAATTATGCTTATTCAGAGTAATAGATTTGTCATGAACGACGTTAATGGATGTTCCTATGCAAGTCCAGTAGGGCAGCTCACGAGCCACAGGTGAGGCCAGATCGTCATCAAGCTACTGGTGACAAAACTAACAAGTTCAAAATAGCAACATAGAATGTTAGAACTTCATTAAAGGCTGTAAAATTAGAAAAATGTAAAGAGGGAAATGGAAATGATGAAGATCAACACATTAGGAATGAGTGAAGTTAGATGGACAGGTGCAGGGAAGATTAAGTATACAATAATATATTCAGGAAGTGAGAAACATGAACGAGGAGTAGGAATAATATTGACGAACAAACAGCAAGGACAGTTGTAGGATATTTGAACATCTCGGACCGAGTCCTGCTAGCCCAATTGAAAGGACGACCAATAAACATAAATATTATACAAGTGTACGCTCCAACATCTGAAAGTTCTGAAGAAGATGTACAGCTATTTTATAATGTCATAGAGACAGCCCTAAAACACACAAAGTCACATGACGTTACCATAGTCATGGGAGATTTTAATGCCAAAGTTGGTAAAGGAAGAACTTCAGACATCGTTGGTGACTATGGACTGGGGGAGAGGAATGACAGAGGTTATAAATTAATTGAATGGGCAAGAATACACAGCATGGTTGTAGGAAACACCTGGTTTAAACAACATCCTCGAAGACTGGCAACGTGGTGCAGTCCAGACAAAAAAAAACTTTTAACCAGATAGACAACGTATTAATAAAAAAAAAACAATTCCGGAATGCATTACTGACAACAAAAACCATGCCAGGAGCTGACTGCAATAGTGACCACGACCCACTCTGTGGAAAAATTAGAATAAAGCTAAAGAAAGCATTGGTGTCTGAGTGGCGAAGTGGTTAGTGCACTGGTCTCTCATGGCGAAGGTCGGGGGTTCGAATCCGGCGGGCGGCACCTCAGTCACCCAGCTGTAGATATTGGTACCCAACTTCTTCTGGAGTTGGGGAAGGAAAAGGCAGCCAGGCGTGATACTGACCATATCACCCTCTAGTGTGCTGACAAGACAAGGAAAATATGGGCACTAACACCATATTCCTATGTGCCTCTAAGACATGATAGGGTTACCTTTACTTTACTTTTAAAGAAAGCATGCAGAAAAGTGAGAAACATCAAACTGAATACAGAACCTTTGAAAATGACCAAGAACTGCGAGAACAATACAAAGTTATTATAACATATAGATACGATGCAATAGCAAAGATAAATAGTATAGATGAACAATGGGCAATGTTAAGAGATTCGATCCACCAAACTGTTAAGGAGATAATACCAATGAAAAAGAAGCCTCTAAAAATAAATGGATGACAGACGACATCTTAGGACTGATGGACAAGAGGACGAGGAGTAAAAATAACCAAGAAAAATATAGCAAGATAAATAAAGAAATAAGACGCAAATACAAAGAAGCAAAGGAAGTGTGGTTAAATGAACAGTGCAGACAAATAGAGGACCCTCATAATAAAGACAGCAAAAACATGCACAAACGAATTAATGAACTCACAAGATGCCTGAAATCAAAAGAAGGTAAAATGTTAATGGGAAAAGAAGATATTGTGGACAGGTGGACAGAGTATATCGGTGAGCTATATGGAGGAGAAAGACCAGAATTAACACCAGATACTGAAAACTGTGATGGACCACCAATACTTGAAGATGAAATCATAGATGCCATCAAACACATGAAGAAAGGAAAAGCGACTGGGTCTGACAATATAACAATAGAAGAAATAGAGGCACTAGAGGAGACAGGAATAAAAATAATAACCAAGTTATTGAATGACATTTACAACAGTGGTTATATACCCAGTGACCTGCTTAAATCCACGTTTATAGCACTACCAAAGAAACCAGGTGCAAAATAGTGTGATGATCATTGGACTATCAGCCTCTCATATCACATAACAAAGCTACTTCTGAGAATTATTATGAGAAGAACAAGGAAAAAGATAAAAATGGAAATAGCAGATGAAAAGTTTGGATTTGTTGAAGGAAAGGGAACACACAATGCCATTTATGCTTTACGAACACTAACAGAAAGCTTTAGAAGTACAGAAAGATCTCTACTTATGCTTCATTGATTACACCAAGGCATTTGACAAGGTGAAACATAATGAAATTATTAAAATGCTTGAAACATCAGTATAGACGGCAAAGACCTGAGGATTGTAAAACATCTATACTGGCAGCAAGAAGCAGCAATTCGAGTTGAAAATAGAACTGGAAAATATCAATCTATAAAACAAGGGGTGCGACAAGGATGTGTACTATCTCCAGACCTTTTTTTCTCTGTACACGAGAATATTCTAAGAACGATCATCACAGAACCAGGCATACAAATTAGAGGATACAATATTAATAACCTTCGGTATGCTGACAACACAGTACTGATAGCTGAGAACCAACAAGACCTGCAAAATCTCTTGGATAAAGTCGCTAAAGGAAGTAAACAGAAAGGCCTTACTTTAAAAATAAAAAAAGACAGAGACTATGGTTATATCTAAGAAACAGAATCCACCAACATGCAGTATAAAATTAAACAGAACTATTCTAAAGCAGGTGCAGAAATTCAAATATCTTGGAGCAGTAATAACTTCAGATAGGAATTGCAGAACAGAAATTAGGAATAGAATAGGCCAAGCAAAGACTGCATTTCTGAGAATGAGAAACACATTATCCAACACATCCTTATCAATGAATGTTAGAAAACGAGTTCTAAAATGCTATATTGAACCTATCTTGTTATATGGAAGTGAATCATGGACAATAGGCAGGTCTGCACAAAAATCATTGGAAGCAACAGAAATGTGGTTTATTAGAAGAATGTTGCGAATCCCCTGGACAGCAAAAATAACTAATGAAGAATGTATGAGAAGAGCTGGAGAGACAAAAAAAAAAACTTGTAAAAAATAAGAGAGAGACAATGTACTTTCATAGGACATGCAATGAAAAGAGGGGTTATTTAAAATATTATAACAACAGGAAAAAAAAAGAGGTAAGAAGATCAAGAGGAAGACCAAGAGAAATGATACTGGACAGTCTGACGAGATGGTGTGAGAGGAGATCACCAACTGAGCTGATGGCCTGCATGAAGGATGGTGTAGTCTGGAGAACCTTAATAGCCAACGCCAGTCGGCACGGCGCCTGGTGATGATGAGGTGCACAGAAAGGTTATAAAGCGCACCCGCCAACTTTTCTGAACACAATGTAACGCACTAAAACTACTTTAACGCTAGATGGCGATGTGACTGGGCTTTTTCATTGGTTGAATCTCATCAGTCTGTGTATCAATGCACCGGATTTACTCACCGTAGACCTGCGAAGAGAGAGAGAGAGAGAGAGAGAGAGAGAGAGAGAGAGAGAGATGTACAATATGTTAACATAAGTGTTTGTCCTAGATAAATAGTTGCTGCCCTACATGCGGAGAAGGTAGCTACAGGACGAAGTGTATGTCACGTGGTTTTGAATGGGATGATGGATTGGGGGTGTGACTCCTTTTAAGGAAATTCCGTTTAAAATAAGCGTGGATTACAAGGGGAGGGAGGGGGGAGGGGAAAGACTTGGAGACAACAGAGAAGACTACAACCACAGAGAACATGTCAGAGATAAAAACAGACAACTCTTCCCTTTCTCGAGTCCTGCCTGCTTGTTTACAAGTCTATCGTATCATAACATATTTTCTTATTCTTTTTATGTGTTACTCTTTAATGGCTGTAGTTACTGGTTTTATTTGTTAATAACAAGCCACCCACGCCATCCCCTTCCTGTCTACGTCTTTTTCCTTTGTTAGTAGATGGTAAATCATCCTTCCCCTCCCTTTCTGCAGTATCTGTCTTCATTTCGACACTTTTGAAGATTTATCGTATTAATCATCGTTCTCTTTTCTATGGAATAGTGGCGGTGATTAACATCTTAATCACAGTGAATATCATCCGCTACCTTCTCTATGAAACAGTGGCGGTGATTACCATCTTAGTCATAGTGGATATCATCCGTTCTCTTCTCTATGGAACAGTGGCGATGATTACCATCTTAATCATAGTGGATATCATCCGTTCTCTTCTCTATGAAACAGAGGCGGTGATTACCATCTTAGTCATAGTGGATATCATCCTTTACTTTCTCTGTGGAACAGTGGCGATGATTACCATCTTAATCATCGTGTATATCATCCGTTACCTTCTATAAGTGACAGTGGAGGTGATTACCATCTTAATCATCGTGGATATCATCCGTTACCTTCTCTAAGGGACAGTGGCGGATTACCTATAAGACTGTGCAGACATAAACATAACCATAAGAACACAAAATAACTCAGCCAACAAAGAGTGAACTTCGAGTACACACAAATTATTCAAGAAGTGATTAATAAATTTGGTGGCAAGTAAAAGGCTGAGAGTGATGTATCACTTACGGTCTGTGTAATACAAAGTCATAAAGTAATATTATATATCAGCGTTTCTCAACCTGAGTTCCGCCACGGATCTGCAAGGGTTCCGCCATAGTCAGTCAGTTAGTCATTTGCATATTCCTTGCGGAACTTTTTTTTCCTCCCTAACAGCTCTCCTGTAGGCCTCTCCGTTGTAAGTAAGATGCCCTGCTGCTGATGCATCCATTTCCAGATTATCAACGATGTCTTGCAGCCATCTTCGCCTTGGTCTTCCTCTTTTTCTTTTTCCCATCATGTACCCTTCCAAGACTGTCGTCTGTAGATCATCATGACGTTTAATATGTCCAAAATATTTAAGTTATCTTTGTTTAATCCTCTTTACTTGGAGGGGGGGAAGAAGGGATAGTTGAAACGAAAAATGAGAGGCGGTAAATATTTTAATGCAGGGTTCCGCGGATATATATATGGAATTCAAAAGTTATTAGCACAAAAAGCAAGTTAAGATTATTCAATTCAAATGTGATATCCACCCTCATTTATGCACGCGAAAGCTGGAAAACAACTAAAGAAACAGATACGAAGTTAGAAGCTTTTGAAAACAAATGCCTAAGGAAAATACTCGGTATAAAGTGGAACGAATTCAAGAACAACGCAGAGATAAGACAGATGAGCAAACAACAACCTGTTTCATGGGTGATCAGAAAAAGAAGATGGAAATATGTAGGCCATATGATGAGAAGAAACAATCAGAGAATACCAAAACAAGCTATCAGTGGAGCACAACAGGCCGAAGAAAAAGAGGTCGACCACGTGAAACACTAAAGAGGACATTGTTAAGAGAGGCCAGTTTAGTGGGCATAACATCCCTTGATGAAGTTGAAAGACTCGCCGAGAACAGAAAAACGTGGTAAACAACTATGGACCTAAGATGTATATATATATATATATAGTGTGTGTGTACAGGCCACCAGCTAGAGAACTGCTGGTGTAGATCATAACTAGAAGGCTAATCAGGCCATATATCAGGAGATGGACGTGTAGGTTAAAGTGGTGGGGGCCCGGGGGCCCTTTACTAAGTTTAACTAAGGGGGCTGGGCTGTGGTTAATCAGTTGTTACTGTATTATTTTAAGACTAAAAGTTAAATTATGTTACATTATGAAATTTTGTGAATTACCCTCTTTGCCGTTAGCTAACAATGCAGACATTTCAAGACATGGTAAGACTGCAGACATTTTAAGGCCTAGTAACAGTGCAGACATGTCAAGGTCTGGTAATATGCAGACATTTCAAGGTCTGGTAATATGCAGACATTTCAAGACCTGGTAATATGCAGACATTTCAAGACCTGGTAATATGCAGACATTTCAAGACCTGGTAATATGCAGACATTTCAAGACCTGATAACAGTGCAGACATTTCAAGACCTGGTAAGAGTGCAGACATTTCAAGACCTGGTAATAATGCAGACATTTCAAGACCTGGTAATATGCAGACATTTCAAGACCTGATAACAGTGCAGACATTTCAAGACCTGGTAAGAGTGCAGACATTTCAAGACCTGGTAACAATGCAGACATTCCAAGGTCTGGTAATATGCAGACATTTCAAGACCTGGTAAGAGTGCACACATTTCAAGACCTGGTAACAATGCAGACATTTCAAGGCTTGGGTTTCCGGTGCAAGATTTGAACGGTATTTTGCTGCCCATTTAGAAACATTTTTTTCTTTCAAATTATCAAGATACGACAGGTCATTGTTCTTCAAGCTCTATACAGGAACTGCTTAACAGCACCATTGACAAAACACCGTAAGAGGTCTTTTTTTTTAAATATAACGAAATAGAACAAACTGGAAAAAGAAAGTTTCCCCCCAGTTGGCAGTCGGAACCTCTATGTACATTCCAGAAATTCCAAATATTCAAGAAGATCATCTCATGATTTAGACACTCTTCACATTCCAGTCTGGACGTACCCACCGCGTTACTGACAATGACATAAGCTTCTCTACTTCCTGCTGCTGGTTACACGGTTTCTTTAGAGCACCGGTTCCCAAAATGGCGTTAGGGGGGGGGGGCTCATCTAGCACGAAGACGGTGTGAGGATCCAGAGGGGCGGGGAGGGAAAATGGAGAAGCTAAATGAAAGAGAAAAAAAAAGAGTTAGGATGTGGTCATGATAGCAAAAGAGGCGGCACTCGAAAAGGTTGAGATCTACTGTTCTAGAGCAAAAGATCTTCTTCTTTGTTATAATCACCATCATCGCTACCACAAACGTCATTATCGTCACCACTGTCACCATCACTACCGCCACACCATCATCACCACTGTTCTCATCACACCAACCACTATTATTATCACCATTATCATCATTATCACCACTACCACCACCTCAACCATCATTATCACCACCTCAACCATCATTATCACCCTTATCAACACCACCACAACAATCATTATTATCACCATTATCATCACCACCACAACCATCCAAATTATCACCATTATCACACCACCTCAATCATCATTATCACCATAATCATCATCACCTCAATCATCAAAATTATCATCATCACTTCAACCATCATTGTTATCACCATGATAACCATCATTATTATCAACATTATCATCACCACCTCAATCAATCATTCAAGTGCTGTGCCGCATAGCATAGGCGATCATTTCTCTCCACAATTCCCTGTCTTTAGACTTGATTATGAGATCTGCCAGTGACTTTCTTCCTAGCCACACTGACAGCCCATCTAGTAAGTTCTCTCTCTGTCTTCCTCTGTTTCTTCTTCCTTCAATTTTTCCAGTTGCCACAACGTGTTCCAATTTTCCTCTTCTCAGAAAATGTCCTATAAATCTCATTTGTTTGCCTCTGATCTTTGCCTTTTAACTCCAGCCTCTCTTAAGACTTCTTCATTGGTTTTCTTGGCTGTCCATGGTACCTTCAACATCCTTCCAATGAACCACATCTTCATGGCCTCCATTTCTCGTTGTACTCTCTTATACATGGACCATGCTTCACACCCATAAAACAAAATTGGCTCGATGTGACATTTGAGTACTCGGAATCTTGTTTCTATTGATACAGATCTGTTGCACAAGATGTTCATCACCACCTCAATCATTATTATCATCACCACCTCAACCATCATTATTATCACCACTTCAACCATCAAAATTATCACCATTATCATCACCATGACAACCATCATTATTGCCACTACCAAAACTATAATTATCATAACCACCAAAACTATCACCAACATGGTTTATCACCAATATCACTATCATTATCATCATCATCATTGCCACCTTACTTATAAATTGTCTACTGAATTTCATTGTAAAAAGAAATAAAACATGGCTATTTTCTTGAAATTCAGAGAAAAAGTTGGATTTAATTTGTACTTTTAGTTTAATGTAACATTGTTACTTAAATTATTAATCAAAATTCGTAGTGACTTTGCAACTTGAATGAGCACACAAGTTGAATGGGTACACAAGTTGACTGAGTACATAAGTTGTCTGGGTACACAAGTTGACTGGATACACAAATTGGCACACAAGTTGACTGGGTACACATGCTGATTAAGTACACAAGCTGACCAAGTACATGGGTTGACTGAGTACACAAGCTTGACTGAGTACACCAGCTGACTGGGTACACAAGCTGAGTACACAAGTTGACTGAGTACACAAGTTGACTGAGTACACAAGCTTGACTGAGTGCACAAGCTGACCAATTACATAAGCTGACTAAGTACACAAGTTGATTGAGTATATAAGCTGACAGAGTACACAAGTTGACTGAGCACACAAGCTGACAGAGTACACAAGTTGACTGAGCACACAAGCTGACTGAGTACACAAGCTTGACTGAGTACACAAGCTGACAGAGTACATAAGCTGATAGAGTACACAAGTTGACTGAGTACAAAAGCTGATAGAGTACACAAGTTGACCGAGTACACAAGCTGATAGGGTACACAAGTTGACTGAGTACACAACATGGTCATGTTTATCAACACTGCTTTACGGGAGTTTATGAACACACCTGAAGAAAAAAAAAACTATCAGCCACCAGACCACAAGCTGTGGGGGTGGGGTGTAAGATAAGAACCACACAGTAGACTATATCTTGAAGGATATTCTAATCAGGATTTATAAACCTGCTTCAACAACAGAAACAAGGATGTGTCAATCTTGTAGAAGTGCCTACCTGTAACCTGCAGATCTGGGCAGAGGAGAGTCTTGTCACTTGTTCTGTATGGTTATTTATTATAGCTGTTATTTCAATGTCACTTGTTCTGTATGGTTATTTATTATAGCTGTTATTTCAATGTCACTTGTTCTGTATGGTTATTTATTATAGCTGTTATTTCAATGTCACTTGCAGCCTGTGCTTGTTAGAAGTGATATTGTGGTGAGTGTCTTGAAACACAGGCACTGAGCAGGATAAGGAGTGGGTTAAAGTGGCTTTGATGAACCCCTGAGAGGAAACAAAAAACCTGAGCATGAACATTTGGAGGTGAGCGCTCTAGGTTAAGTTGACATTACTCCCCTCAAAGCACCCACCAGGGACACAGGGAAGCTGCTGTAACTGGCGTGTGTTCCTTGAGCAGAGCCAGGCTTCTTGGTAGGCTATGCTGCCACTGGGGCAACATCTTCTCTATGCCCCAGTGGCTGGGATGAAGTAACAGCTGCCTGTTGGTGGGAAGACATTGTGGAGGCTCTGATATCTGTGTCATCATACCTCTTGTACTGTCATGTTAGCTTACACTGTGTTGACTGTAGTAAAACACCTTCATCTACAACACTAACCACAAGTATTTATGTCCTGTCATGTATCAATGAGGAAAAATTAGAAGAATAGGAGCTTCGAATACCTTGGATCACTACTAATACTGGAGATATACAACGAGATAAATTAAAGGGAGGACATCTATCGCTCTTCAGAAAGTAAAACAACTAAATAAGCTGCAAAGAGGAACAGACAAACTATAAAAATAAGATTTTTAAGGCATGCATCTTTCCCATCGCAACATATGCCTGTGAGACTTGGACACTTAACAAAACAGCTGAGAAACACATAAATGCCTTTGAATGTAAATGCTACAGAAGAGTTCTTCAAATATCATGGACACAAAAAAGAACAAATATATCCATACTACAAGAACTTAATATTGAAGAAGGCTGGCTGGTAAAGAGGATTAAACAGAGAAACTTAAATATTTTGGACACATTAAACGTCATGATAATCTAGAGAAGACCGTCTTGGAAGAAGGCAAAGATGGCTGCAAGACACTGCTGATGATCTGCAAATGGATCCATCAGCAGCAGGCCAGCTTGCTTACAACTGAGAGGTCTATATGAGTGCTGTTAGGGAGGCAGAGTTCCGCAAGGGACATGCAAATGACCGACTGACTGTCATGTTAGCTGACACTGTGCTGACTGTAGTAAAACTCCATCTACAACACTACTATTTATCTCTTGTTTTATTAAAAGGACCCAAACTCTTTCATCTGATGTCCAATTCTTGGCATATATTTATCACCACTTGTACTAAACTGAATGTTTGAAACCCGATGGTAGTTTAAGGGACTGAGGGCCAGAATGCCATACCACCTGCTTTGTCCAGTTATTTATCTTTAGAAAATGTTATTTTATTTTTTTCTTTCATTGTTTGCCTGAGTTTACAGAATTTATTTACTTGTGTCAGTGGATTCCTCAACTGTATGAATACTGCACATATAGTTTTATTTTATCTACTATCATTCATGCCATTTTGTTACTAGATAGCTCTGGAGGTGAAAGAATGTTACTAAATATCTCTGGAGGTGAAAGAATGTTACTAAATAGCTCTGGAGGTGAAAGAATGTTACTAAATAGTTCTGGAGGTGAAAGAATGTTACTAAATAGCTCTGGAGGTGAAAGAATGTTACTATATAGCTCTGAAGGTGAAAGAATGTTACTAAATAGTTCTGGAGGTGAAAGAATGTTACTAAATAGCTCTGGAGGTGAAAGAATGTTACTAAATAGCTCTGGAGCTGAAGACATGTTACTAAATAGCTCTGGAGGTGAAAGAATGTTACTAAATAGCTCTGGAGGTGAAGACATGTTACTAAATAGCTCTGGAGGTGAACGAATGTTACTAAATAGCTCTGGAGGTGAAAGAATGTTACTAAATAGCTCTGGAGGTGAAAGAATGTTACTAAATACCTCTGGAGGTGAAAGAATGTTACTAAATAGCTCTGTCTGATTTGATGGACAGTGACTCACAGTTGATATGCTTAGTGAGCTATAGCTGATCAAGACCCTATCCCACCTCTCTGTTGGTACCCCCAGTAACAGGCCTAGCATGGCTAACAGGCCAGGGATCACTCTGGTCCTCATGGTGGTGGAGTTTGCTAAAGAAGTATTGTTTGCCTCTGCTTTTTTAGCTCTACTCCAGAACTGAAAAAAGGGGCTGTAACCCACTGGACATGATGTTATGTGTAAGTTTTCAGTCCCCTTAGATTCTTGAACTCATCACATCTGATACTTATATCTCGCTTGATCAAAAGCCTTTGTGATAGTAATGAAGAACAAATGTAAATGTTTATCTCTAGGCAATGTTCTAACACTGCTCTTTGATATAAAAATATCATTCACAATGTCCTTTCAACAAAAATATCACACAGTCGTGAGTAATTTCTGTTGGTCTATTATTACACATACTTGCATTAATTACCACCATATTTATTTTACTCACACTGTTCAAAGAGGCAGACTATGAGAGACTATGTTAGAAAATAAACAACTCATAACATTTCTGAGGCATCAACATAAGTATTACTGTTCAGATATCAAGTATATTAAATTTATTATAAAAAAATCAATTCATTATAACCTTTACTGCCCCAAAATAAAAACAAAGACTTCACATACTTCAAACATTCCACATAGCTGAAGCTTACATTTTTTTTTCTTTTTTGTAAACATTACTCAAAAGAAAACACATTAAAACTTAAGGAAATACATAAACTCCAAAGAAAAAAGTCACAAACACAACCGACTCTCTTACAAAGGCAGGTGCTCCGGGAAAAGATTACAAGTGATTCAGTGAATTTACTGCCTCATTTGATCATTCTCTATAAACAAATCACACGGACAGTAGATACTCTCTCTCTCTGAACCTTAAGTGCCCAGGGCACATGGGGCTTCTGCAAGGGTTTTCCACAAATGCCTGTCCTTTGCCTTTTTTTCTGCTCTTGCCCAGGTGAGCCCTCTATTGCTCAATATCCTTTCTGTTGTTCTTATACATGTCTCTTTTGGTCTACCCTTACTTCTGTTCCCCTGTGGTTTCCATCTTAGTGCTGTTTTTGGTAGTGAGTTATCAGTCATTCGGACCACATGTCCCAGCCATCGCCAGCGTCTTTCCTCAATAACTGCTGTAAGTGGCTTCATCTGCATCTCTGCCAACAAGATATATACCTCATTATTTCAAGTATTTTTGTACAGTAGATACTAAACATACAAAAATACTTGAAATAATGAGGTAACTCTTTGCGGGTGGCTAGCAAGTTGGAGGCTGGGCTCTACTCTTTGCAGGTGGCTAGCAAGATGGAGGTTGGGCTCTACTCTTTGCAGGTGGCTAACAAGATGGAGGTTGGGCTCTACTCTTTGCAGGTGGCTAGCAAGTAGGAGGTTGGGCTCTCTATAATCTCACCTGACCACAGGATCTATACGTAAAGGCTGGTAAAGGTTACCCTGTTATACCCTAAGGGCACACAGGGAATATGGTGTTAGTGGCTATATTTTCCTTGGGTAAACACACACACACAAATTCTATTTAATGACCAACACAAGTGAATGTTGTTCAGAACACAAAGCCAAAGCCTGCAGGAAGACATCTCTGTGCATGAAGCTCCCAAAGATGCTGCAGAACAACTTAGCAAAACTACTTACAACCATGGGAGACAATCAAAGTTCCTTGAGCATGCCATGACACAAACACAAGTTACAGAACCTGATAATCACTGAAAAATTCAAGGGACAAAGAAATACAGGGAGACTGAGAGGAAAATATATGGAATGGCTGAAAAAGTGGCACAGGAAATGAAATGGAACTGAACAGACTGGAAATATTAAAGGCATCGCAAAATGGAAAAGTACGGTGACAACCAGGGACTTTCGGTACAGAACATAATGAACAAACTCTGGTTGTAGTCCAGAAACTGTACTGTCTGTGCCTCTTGGTGAGGACCTTTTTCTGCTCACAGATTATTTAAAATACTCAGAGAAAACCACACTAAATGGCTAATGATAAATGTATTAAAATCACATCTGATACTTATATCTCGCTTGATCAAAAGCCTTTGTGATAGTAATGAAGAACAAATGTAAATGTTTATCTCTAGGCAATGTTCTAACACTGCTCTTTGATATAAAAATATCATTCACAATGTCCTTTCAACAAAAATATCACACAGTCGTGAGTAATTTCTGTTGGTCTATTATTACACATACTTGCATTAATTACCACCATATTTATTTTACTCACACTGTTCAAAGAGGCAGACTATGAGAGACTATGTTAGAAAATAAACAACTCATAACATTTCTGAGGCATCAACATAAGTATTACTGTTCAGATATCAAGTATATTAAATTTATTATAAAAAAATCAATTCATTATAACCTTTACTGCCCCAAAATAAAAACAAAGACTTCACATACTTCAAACATTCCACATAGCTGAAGCTTACATTTTTTTTTCTTTTTTGTAAACATTACTCAAAAGAAAACACATTAAAACTTAAGGAAATACATAAACTCCAAAGAAAAAAGTCACAAACACAACCGACTCTCTTACAAAGGCAGGTGCTCCGGGAAAAGATTACAAGTGATTCAGTGAATTTACTGCCTCATTTGATCATTCTCTATAAACAAATCACACGGACAGTAGATACTCTCTCTCTCTGAACCTTAAGTGCCCAGGGCACATGGGGCTTCTGCAAGGGTTTTCCACAAATGCCTGTCCTTTGCCTTTTTTTCTGCTCTTGCCCAGGTGAGCCCTCTATTGCTCATATCCTTTCTGTTGTTCTTATACATGTCTCTTTTGGTCTACCCTTACTTCTGTTCCCCTGTGGTTTCCATCTTAGTGCTGTTTTTGGTAGTGAGTTATCAGTCATTCGGACCACATGTCCCAGCCATCGCCAGCGTCTTTCCTCAATAACTGCTGTAAGTGGCTTCATCTGCATCTCTGCCAACAAGATATATACCTCATTATTTCAAGTATTTTTGTACAGTAGATACTAAACATACAAAAATACTTGAAATAATGAGGTAACTCTTTGCGGGTGGCTAGCAAGTTGGAGGCTGGGCTCTACTCTTTGCAGGTGGCTAGCAAGATGGAGGTTGGGCTCTACTCTTTGCAGGTGGCTAGCAAGATGGAGGTTGGGCTCTACTCTTTGCAGGTGGCTAGCAAGTAGGAGGTTGGGCTCTCTATAATCTCACCTGACCACAGGATCTATACGTAAAGGCTGGTAAAGGTTACCCTGTTATACCCTAAGGGCACACAGGGAATATGGTGTTAGTGGCTATATTTTCCTTGGGTAAACACACACACACAAATTCTATTTAATGACCAACACAAGTGAATGTTGTTCAGAACACAAAGCCAAAGCCTGCAGGAAGACATCTCTGTGCATGAAGCTCCCAAACATGCTGCAGAACAACTCAGCAAAACTACTTACAACCATGGGAGACAATCAAAGTTCCTTGAGCATGCCATGACACAAACACAAGTTACAGAACCTGATAATCACTGAAAAATTCAAGGGACAAAGAAATACAGGGAGACTGAGAGGAAAATATATGGAATGGCTGAAAAAGTGGCACAGGAAATGAAATGGAACTGAACAGACTGGAAATATTAAAGGCATCGCAAAATGGAAAAGTACGGTGACAACCAGGGACTTTCGGTACAGAACATAATGAACAAACTCTGGTTGTAGTCCAGAAACTGTACTGTCTGTGCCTCTTGGTGAGGACCTTTTTCTGCTCACAGATTATTTAAAATACTCAGAGAAAACCACACTAAATGGCTAATGATAAATGTATTAAAATGACATATGAGATCACAATCAGTTTCCACACAGTTCATTTTAAAAAAAAAACATAAAATAAACATTGTATACATAAGTATAACATAACATATATATATAAAACGATACAAAACTCATACAACTATCACTCAGTATCACAAAAGATTTATAGATACATGAGAGGGTATTTCTGATAGAACATACAACCCATAAATCTTAGTTTTTTTGTGTGTATGGAGAACTGGGGAAGGTGTGTGCTGTAATGCTAGGACTGATGAGCCAAAAGCTGGCCATGACCTCAGACTGTGGCATGAGACAGTGTCACAACAGCCTGACTGACTGATGTGGGGGGGGCGGGGGAAGGGTCCAGCATGTTGAAGCTTTCTGAAAAGTGACTTCCTGTGAGGCCACTGGCCCATCTAATACAGGGGTTCTCAACTGGGGGTATGCATACTTCCTGGGGATAAAGGAAATAAATGATAGGGGTATCTATACCCCATAAGGGAACCAAATGATGGGGTTTTCCATACTCCTTGGGAGTAAAGGAACCAAATGACAGGGGTACATATACCCCTTGTGAGTAAGAGAACAAATTAATATGGTTATGTGTGTCCCTCAAAGGTAAGAGATAGACAGGGGCAACCATACTCCACTGGGTAATGGAACAAGCTGACGAACAAGGGAAACAAATGATGGGAGTTTTGGGACTTGATCTCTGAACAACAGCTGGAAAAAAAAAAAAGAATTTCTTGATGTCAGGTTAAATTTTTCTTCCAGATTTTTCTGCTCCTAGTTCAAATGTTAAAAATCAGACTCCGGTGTCAAAGCATTTAGGACGGCCCTCTACATATGCTCCACCGCATGCACCCAAGAGTATGTCTGCTAGTAGTTCCCATCAAGTGTTGGTTCTTTACGACACATTTTCTGCCACGCAGTTCAGATTTCCCACCAGCACCCTTAATTTGTCCTAGCTCCAGCAGTCTCTTCACAGTTTCACTGTTCTTCCATTACCACTCTTTATTTTCCTCCAGTCTTTCCAATACAACTTTAGCAATGTCGTCCTTGTCCATTCTGTTCCTAGTTATCCACGTGTGAAGCAAGACCAAGCTATTCACATTTTATGAAGTTATGCTTAAGCCTAACAGGATGATAATGACAATCTGGCAGTCTGGCTAAGGGATTATGGGAACATACTGTGCAATACACAATGGGCTTGTACTCATCAAAAAAAGTTAAAGAGCTCCTAACATATAATAATAACAACAACAGCAGTTTCCCTTTTAGAAGTCAATTCTGGGAATAATTTCTGACAAGAGTTTAGAAGAAACTGGTCTGAAACTCACAGGAAAAAAAGAAAACAAGTAACAAACTTCCCAGTATGAAACAGCTGCACAAGAGCTTAACATGTTAAAAAGAGTATTTATATAAAAGAAACTCGCTTGAACTAGAAACAATTGATTGTTGCTGTCCTTTACTAAGATATATGAAACAGCTCCCTGTCTGTTCTTTCTTTCTTTCTGGCTAAAACACTTTTCAGTAGATCCACAGAACATCCGTACTGAACCACTGGTAGAAAACTTGAAGGACGTTCACCGTTAATGCCTGGAACACCGCACACAGGTCACGCACTTGGTTACAGAGTATGGGGGAACATGACAGTCTCTTCACTGACGGGGGAACATGACAGTCTCTTCACTGACGGGGGAACATGACAGTCTCTTCACTGACGGGGGAACATGACAGTCTCTTCACTGACGGGGGAACATGACAGTCTCTTCACTGACGGGGGAACATGACAGTCTCTTCACTGACGGGGGAACATGACAGTATCTTCACTGACAGGGAACCCACAGTGGTGGGTGGGTGGGTCCAGGCTTGGACCTACCATGATCCGTCTGATCCGGATCCTAGAATGGGCAGTTGGCAAAGTGTGTTACGGGAAAACTTGTTTCTGAAAATGCAGTAGATGAGGCACACCTGGTGGCACTGTACACACAGCTGTTAGTGAGTTAAGGATGCAAACAGATTCACATCAATACGTATTTCCATCTACTTCACTTAGGAATAAGCTGGATGAAAAAGATATCAAGCAAGAAAGCAGTGTACAACCGGCCAATCACATCTCCTCAGTGCTCCACTTGTAGGCTAGCTCCTGAACTGCTTTCCTATCGGCCATCTTGGCAAAGATCTTCTTCTCAAAGCCATTTGATCTGTCCACCCCATCCCACCTGTAACCTGGCATGATATTGTAGCGATTTGGTGGTGGCTGTGGGCCCTTGTAACGTGGAAGCTCTGAAACAAAAACAACAAAAAAATTTCATCATCATCAGGTGACGTGTATGCAGGTAAAGATCATCATCATCATCATCGCCTTTCACTCTCTTGAGAACATAGGCCACGGATAAAGGCTCTCCAGTCATCCCTGTTCTTGGAATTATTCTCTGCTTCCTTCCATGTGTATCCCTTGTCTCTGAGCACTGTCATAACTTCTCTTCTCCACGTAAGTCTAGGTCTTCCTCGTTTTCTATTTCCTTGAGGATTCCATATCTCAGTACCTGTCTTGTTATGCTGGTGTCGGGTTTCCTCAGAGTGTGGCCAATCCACCTCCACTTCCTTGACATGATTTGTAGGTTCATAGGTTCTTGCCTTGCCCTTTCCCAGACCTCCTCGTTCCTGATCTTGTCCTGCCATTTAATGTTTAAAATCCTCCTCAAGCAGTAGCTCATGAATGTTTGTCACTTTGTAATTCTGTCTCTGATTCTGTCTGTCTTTTCTGTTGGTACCATTCAATCATGTCATCCAATCAGACACTGTGCTATCATCCTATCCGTCACACTTTCTATTATCTTCCATTTTCTTTTTTTTTTTTTTGTGTACCTCTTGCTCTGTCTCTGACTCCAAAAAATAAAAACGTAAGACATAAAAAAAGTGCTGATTTTTGAGAAAACAAAATGAAAACAAAAAACTGAGGAAATGGTGAGTAGTAAACTGTTAAGAAATACAAACAGTACAGAAAAGAAACATCATAAACTACAGTATAGCTGAAACACAATCACTGGAAAACAGAGCTGAGATAACAATAAGCGTCTGAGAAGACAGACTGAGAAAAATAGAATGGATATATATATATCTCTCTGTGTCACACATGTGGGGGTGAGGGGGTGGATGGTGATGTACTGCTCATAACTTTGGGAACCACTGGGTCTAATTGTTTTGTTTTCTCACACTGACTGACCTTTCTGCTTCTTTTTCCCAGACTTCTGCTCCTCCTTCTTCCTCTTTGTCCTGATGAACTCCAGCATCGGGTCCTCAAGTCTCTCCTCCTGCCTCAGCATCTCGTCCAGGTCCTTGTCATCTTTAAAACGAGCCAAAGGTTTGGATGCTTCCAGAACTTGCTCCTGTAAACGAAGGTCCTTCATAGCTTGCTGCTTCACTCTGCCAGATAAAACACAGGAATCACAAACTAAGAAAAAATGTTACCACTTCAAGCAAATAATTCCTGATTACAAACAGCTTCTGAAATAAAATAAAGCAATTTCTTCTGTATTATACACTCTTCCCAGCTGTAGAAATGGACACCTAACTTCTTCTGGAGTTGGGGAAGGAAAGGCGGCCAGGCGTGATACTGATCTTTCACCCTCTAGTGTGCTGACAGGTCAAGGAAAATATGGACACTAACACCATATCCCTTTGTGCCTCTAAGACATGACAGGATTACCTTTACCTTTATACACTGTTCAAACTGGCAACTGTTATCTGATCTTCTTTTACACTGCACTTCCTTTTCCAGCTAAAATTTAAAATTTTCAAGTTTCTGTACTAATCTCTACGGTCATGGTTGAAATTAATGAACTTGTCTAAATTTCTATATATTCTATATATAATTTCTATTATTAACAAGCGAAGAGCGCTTTGATAGATCTTAATCAGGACAGTTAGCCATTGCTGAAATCAATGATTAAATTGTTCCCTATATCCTGGGGGACACTGGATTTATAGATTCTGAGCTTGAGACTCATATGAAGAATGGGAGATTTATGCCTGCTAGTTTATTAAAGGCTGGAGATGCCTGTCCAAATCTTGTGGATATTTCCTTCTCAGTATTGCTGTCTGCTGAAATGAGGCTTCCAATGTTTGATCCATTTTATTATACACAGCTGAAACACGGAGAACCAATCAGGGAACTGAAAGTAGACTGAGAGGATCTGAAGGAAGATGTCTGAGAAAAATTTTCAGAACACACTGGGAAGAATGTGTGATAAATGAAGAAATAACCAAATGAATGGGGATTAAGAATATTACTAGGGAGATCAAAAGAAGATGGAAATGGCTGGGCCATATATTACGAGTGGAAAGAACAAGACACCCCTACACCACCTTGACTTAGACACCTCAAGGGAAAAGAAAGAGGGCCAGGCCATTGAGGACATGGAGATGCACAACACAGAAGGAACTAAAGGAAGCAGGAAAGACACGGTCTGGGATATCTCAACTTGTTCAGGACAGGACTGCCTGGAGAACCTTTGTTAATGCCTTATGCTCCATTGGGAGTACAGAAGACTGATGATGATATATTGGTGCACACATCTCAGATGTCATGTCCCATGGCTCATTTTATCCTTTTCTTAAAGCCAACACAAAGAGTCCATTAATTTTGGACTTGTGCTTCAGAGCGACCAAAATATTTGGTCCTGCTCTTTTGTTTGTACTTGTAGATGGATGTCCTCTGATTGTGGAAGCTGTTTAGCATTGCAGTGTCAGGTGAATTTCTTCTTACAGATTCTGGTGATGTTTATTTGGCATGAACATCTAAAATGGCAATGTTTATGTCTGAAATATAACAAGAAAAGTTATTTCCTGCCAAATTACATAACAGTTTTATAATAAAGTTATTTCCTGCCAAATTACATAACAGTTTTATAATAAAGTTATTTCCTGCCAAATTACACAACAGTTTTATAATAAAGTTATTTCCTGCCAAATTACACAACAGTTTTATAATAAAGTTATTTCCTGCCAAATTACATAACAGTTTTATAATAAAGTTATTTCCTGCCAAATTACACAACAGTTTTATAATAAAGTTATTTCCTGCCAAATTACACAACAGTTTTATAATAAAGTTATTTCCTGCCAAATTACATAACAGTTTTATAATAAAGTTATTTCCTGCCAAATTACATAACAGTTTTATAATAAAGTTATTTCCTGCCAAATTACACAACAGTTTTATAATAAAGTTATTTCCTGCCAAATTACATAACAGTTTTATAATAAAGTTATTTCCTGCCAAATTACATAACAGTTTTATAATAAAGTTATTTCCTGCCAAATTACATAACAGTTTTATAATAAAGTTATTTCCTGCCAAATTACACAACAGTTTTATAATAAAGTTATTTCCTGCCAAATTACATAACAGTTTTATAATAAAGTTATTTCCTGCCAAATTACATAACAGTTTTATAATAAAGTTATTTCCTGCCAAATTACATAACAGTTTTATAATAAAGTTATTTCCTGCCAAATTACATAACAGTTTTATAATAAAGTTATTTCCTGCCAAATTACATAACAGTTTTATAATAAAGTTATTTCCTGCCAAATTACACAACAGTTTTATAATAAAGTTATTTCCTGCCAAATTACACAACAGTTTTATAATAAAGTTATTTCCTGCCAAATTACACAACAGTTTTATAATAAAGTTATTTCCTGCCAAATTACACAACAGTTTTATAATAAAGTTATTTCCTGCCAAATTACACAACAGTTTTATAATAAAGTTATTTCCTGCCAAATTACATAACAGTTTTATAATAAAGTTATTTCCTGCCAAATTACATAACAGTTTTATAATAAAGTTATTTCCTGCCAAATTACACAACAGTTTTATAATAAAGTTATTTCCTGCCAAATTACATAACAGTTTTATAATAAAGTTATTTCCTGCCAAATTACATAACAGTTTTATAATAAAGTTATTTCCTGCCAAATTACACAACAGTTTTATAATAAAGTTATTTCCTGCCAAATTACACAACAGTTTTATAATAAAGTTATTTCCTGCCAAATTACATAACAGTTTTATAATAAAGTTGTTTTGAAAAAAAAAAAAACAGTAAACAGGATAATGTCAAAAATTACATATAAGATTAAATGAGAACAATTTTTGTCACAACCGACAACTTGAACACACCATGGACAAATGATATTTTCCAGACACCAAATATGGATGATAAACTGCCTAGACCATGCACAAATTATATTTGATTACACTGTACACAGGTGATGATATGCTTACACCCTTACAGATGATACCTGACTGCCTGTCAGGTGGAGCCTATCATTCTTAATGAACGAGCCTCTAGATATGAAAGGTTAGTTGTGAATATTCAAATCTGCACCTGGCTAAGACATGAACACCCACAGCCTTGTGGGTTAGTCTCTCTTCACAAAGACCAGTGGTCAACACTGTACTCAACAGAAGAGAAAGGGGAAACCGCTGCCATACTTGGTCAAATCATGCCTCTCTAACAGATCTGAAGGAAAGCCACATCAAAATCATTTCTCTCTGACAGAGCTGAAGGAAAGCCACATTAAAATCATTTCTCTCTAACAGATCTGAAGGAAAGCCACATCAAAATCATTTCTCTCTGACAGATCTGAAGGAAAGCCACATCAAAATCATGTCTCTCTAACAGATCTGAAGGAAAGCCACATTAAAATCATGTCTCTCTAACAGATCTGATGAAAGCACAAACTACTTAGAATGTAAAAGCATGATTTCCAGCAGTTGCTAACAAAAGAATTTAATGAACAAATGAATGCACAAATGATAACTGACACACATCACACACAAAACACACGCAGAAGGGGAACTCACCCTTTTCCCCACTGCTGGTACTTCTTCAGTTGCTCCTCTTTCTTCTTTGCTTCTTCCTCATTCTTTGCCTCTTCAGCTTTCATGTCCCTCCTCTTCCCAGTTTCTTTGTCTCTGACAACTGTCTTCGCATTCCTCCCAAGTTCTTCTTCTCCTATCTGGGATATGAACATATTTTTATATAATCATGTCATTCCTGCCAAGTTACACAATGGTACCATAACAAAGTCATTTCCTGTCATGTTACATAATAATTTTATAACAGTTATTTCCTCATAAATTACATAATAGTTTCATAGTTATTCTCTGCCATGCTATAATTACATAAGTTTTATAGTAAAGTTATATCCTGCCATGCTACATAACAGTTTTATAATAAAGTTATTTCCTGCCAAATTACATAACAGTTTTATAATAAAGTTATTTCCTGCTGGGCTGCATCTTCACCTACTGGAACAGCAACTGATGATGATGATGATGATAAGCTTCAACATAATGTTTATGGATTTTAACAAAGTTGTTTTGAGGCAAAGATGCAGTACTGAAGATGAATGAGACAGACTGTGTTAGGGTTGGTTAAACATCAGCTGACTAAGACCTTACTCTGCCTCCCAGTGGTGTCTCCTGGAAACAGTAATCTGGTCAAGTTAATAGGGATCACAACGGCAAGACCAGCCCAGTCTCAAATAATGCATGGAGCTGATGTTGGATGTGCTGGGCAGCAAGGCATAAAATGGCAGCACAACCACTGCCCTTTCAAGGGTTCTGAAGAAGAAGAAGAAGAAGAAGGCAGTGGAATGCTATGTGGATCAAATGACAAAAGGACACTCATTCAGAAGCTGGACTCTACTTCTTACTTTCTGGAATATTCTCTCCTCTTTCTCATGAAGCTTCCTGGCTTCCTCTTTCATTTCTTTGGCTGAGGACAAGCCAGCCTTAGCTCCACTCAGTGTCTTTGCAGCCTTCCTCTGCCCTTCATCTTGTCTATCACTGTCAAATCTGGAATGTCGTGAACCAGAGCTCCTCATGCTGTCTGCAGGTGAAGCTGTCTTTCTGTCTCGTGAATCACTGACACTTTTAGCAGATTCTGACTTTGGCTGTTTCTTTCTTGGAGGTGACTGATCTGAATCATGACGCTTTCTCCTGTTGACAAGGAGAGAAAACTGTTAATAAAACAAAGGTTAATAATGTAGAAGTGTTATCATCCCTGCACTCAACAGTGTCAAGTGTTATCATCCCTGCACTCAAAAGTGTTAAATGTTATCAACCCTGCACTCAATAATGTAAAAGTGTTATCATCTCTGCACTCAATAGTGTTAAAGTGTTATCACATCTACACTCAATACTGTCAAGGTGTTATCATCTATCATCCCTACATTCAATAATGTTATAGTGTTATCATCCCTGCACTCAATAGTGTTAAAGTGTTATCATCCCTACACTCAATAATGTCAAAGTGTTATCATCCCTACACCCAATAATGTCAAAGTGTTATCATCTCTACACCAAATAACATCAAAGTGTTATCATCCCTACACCAAGAATGTCAAAGCATTATCATCCCTACCCCAATAACGTCAAAGTGTTATCATCCCTACACCCAATAATGTCAAAGAGTTATCATCCCTCCACCCTATAACATCAAAGATTTATCATCCCCACACCAAATAACATCAAAGTGTTATTATCTCTACTCCCAATAACATCAAAGTGTTATCATCCCTACACACAATAATGTCAAAGCATTATCATCCTTACACGTCAAAGTGTTATCATCCCTACACCCAATAATGTCAAAGCATTATCATCCCTACATCCAATGTCAAAATGTTATCATCCCTACACCCAATAATGTCAAAGCATTATCATCCCTACATCCAATGTCAAAATGTTATCATCCCTACACCCAATAATGTCAAAGCATTATCATCCCTACATTCAATAATGTTATAGTGTTATCATCCCTGCACTCAATAGTGTTAAAGTGTTATCATCCCTACACTCAATAATGTCAAAGTGTTATCATCCCTACACCCAATAATGTCAAAGTGTTATCATCTCTACACCAAATAACATCAAAGTGTTATCATCCCTACACCAAGAATGTCAAGCATTATCATCCCTACCCCAATAACGTCAAAGTGTTATCATCCCTACACCCAATAATGTCAAAGAGTTATCATCCCTCCACCCTATAACATCAAAGATTTATCATCCCCACACCAAATAACATCAAAGTGTTATTATCTCTACTCCCAATAACATCAAAGTGTTATCATCCCTACACACAATAATGTCAAAGCATTATCATCCTTACACGTCAAAGTGTTATCATCCCTACACCCAATAATGTCAAAGCATTATCATCCCTACATCCAATGTCAAAATGTTATCATCCCTACACCCAATAATGTCAAAGCATTATCATCCCTACATCCAATGTCAAAATGTTATCATCCCTACACCCAATAATGTCAAAGCATTATCATCCTTACATCCAATAATGTCAAAATGTTATCATCCCTACACCCAATAATGTCAAAGCATTATCATCCCTACACCTAATAATGTCAAAGCATTATCATCCCTACACCTAATAATGTCAAAATGTTATCATCCCTATACTCATGGCAAATCCACAGAAGCTACAATCTCCCCTTGTAGAAATCAACCTCAGCACAGTACACAAGTTCCACCAGTGAAAACTTTGCCAGAATGGAAATGGCAGTGTTGAATTCAGTCCAAGAGGTCCCACTGATATCAGTTCAGCCATTCCTGCTTCTTAAAGCAGTAGTCACCTGGCACTTGAGAATTGCTGCATTCTGGAACATGGGATGCTGTAAGCATATGGTTTGAACTTGAAATTCAGCTACTTTTTAACATTCCTTTTCTCCACACTCATATTCCTTCTCAACTGAGTTATGCTCTTTCTTCACCTGTAACTTATATTGAAGAATCCCCCTCAATGCTCTAAATTACAAAACCCTTTGCCCCAAACACATTCATCTATTCCACCTATCCTTTTCTTGGCTATTTTACCACTGTATCACTCTCTCCTTTCTGCTCTCCCCACCTCCTCTTTACTACCAACCTATTACACATCCCAAGTCTTCATTTAAACACTCAAAACACTCTACCATGTGCACTCTTGGCCACAGCTTCTTACCTGTCACAGCTAAGTGTTTCTTTTTTTCCTAAATTTTGTTGTTACTTCTCCATTCCTACTTGTGCACAGCTTTCATATGAATTTATATTTTATCTTCTTTCCCTACTTCTTTGTACCAGTATTTGATTAAGATGTAAAAACGAAATGTCACAACTGTGTGCTTGTTAATTAATAAAGCTGTTTCTACCTTAAACAGTTCTAACCAAAAGTACAAATGTACATTTATTTCTGTTCTCTCATTTTTTTAGCCAATAGCTTCCCTCCTCCCTCACTATCATTCTTGCTGGACTCTATCTAGTTGAACTAATTTCTTGACATCCTATCTAGCTGAACTATTTTCTTGACATCCTATCTAGCTGAACTAATTTCTTGACATTCTATCTAGTTGAACTAATTTTTTGACATCCTATCTAGCTGAACTACTTTCTTGACATCCCATCTAGCTGCATTACTTTCTTGACATCCCATCTAGCTGCACTACTTTCTTGACATCCCATCTAGCTGCACTACTTTCTTGACATCCTATCTAGCTGCACTACTTTCTTGACATCATAACCATGAGGATCTCTGCCAGCTAAAAGCCATTTTTTTTGTTTATCTGTTGTTTTGGGATTTCTGTCATCCCCGATAAAGCCATACTTCCAAAATGTTGGCTTGCTACTGTTTGTTTTACATTTCTGTTGTAGGAAAGGGAATGTTACATTGACCTCCATGACTGAAATGTACATTTTTATATTTTATGTTCATACATAAATTTGTATCCCATACACCTGTACCACATGTGTACACAGTTCAATGAATTATTATGTCACTCTCAGACATCAAACAATGAAAGATTGGAAATCAACAAAAAACAGTAAAGTCCTGTTGTAAAGGGCCTTGTTTATAATGAAGCCTCAGTAATAACAGACCAGTTCTGCAGCTCCTGGCTGCACTCCTATTTTTATTCTGGATATAGCAGACTTTGGATATAACGGATTAGTCTGCCAATCCCCTTAAAGTCTGTTATAATAAGATTCTACTGTAATAAGATACAAACCGTGGAGGTGATGAATCAACATCGACAGCCAGCTTCCTGGGAGGAGACTGGTCAGAGTCTGATGCTTTGTGTCCGTCTTTCTGTTGAGGTGACTTGGAGTCATGTCTAAGACCACTCTTCCGTGGCGGTGAATTGTCTGAATCTGAAATATTGCTGCTTTTTGACTGAAGTTTGGATGGTTTTTTTGGCTTAGATTTCACAAGGTTTTGACTCTGGCTTCTGGCTGGTGGTTCTCTTGAAGGAGAGCTGTCAGAGTCATGACGGGCTCCAGGTCGAGGTGCTCTTTGCCTTGGTGGAGAGTTATCAGAGTCAGAGTCATGACGAGCTACAGGTCGAGGTGCTCTTTGCCTAGGCAGAGAGTTATCAGAGTCAGAGTCATGACGACCTCCAGACCCTGGTGCTCTTTGTCTTGGTGGTGAGTTATCAGAGTCAGAATAAGTCTTTCTGGACTGCCGTGGATTTGTGGAACCATTTTCAGAGTCAGAGTCATGCCTCTGTAGTCTTCTTTCTGTGTCTTTGCTGTTGTTTTTGCCAGGGACAGATTTCTTCCTGGGAGGTGAGGAGTCAGTATCCACATCATCATCACGCTGCTGCCTCTCCTTTGGAATCTTGTACCTTCCAGAGTCTGATCCATGAACTCCAGGTTGCTTCTCTGATATCACTCCATATTCCAGACCATATATGTCATCTGTGTTGAATGCATACATATAATGTAAATATGTTTGCCTCACGTACGTTAGTCATGCACAGACACACACACATATGAGAGCAATCAAAATGAAACTATTAACTCTTTCACTCTGTAATTATTTTTTAACGATGTGCCAGGATAAATTCTGTGTAGAAATGTTGGTATTAAGAAACTAGAACAAAGTCACTTTATATAATTTAAAAATATGGATTGTGTTAGGTGATATTTTTAACTTTATTTAGACTTTGCCTAACTATCACTGTCAGTACTATTTGCATAGTCATGGAAGGTCTATCACTTCTGCCAGTGTTGTTTTGAAGCGAAAGAGTTAAAACTGCAACAGAAATTCTAAGTACTATCCCTTTATCATGTAAGACAGCACTGATGCTAATGAAGCAAAGAACGTCTTGCATGTGACAGCAAAAGTGGAACAGCTTTCTGTCATCTGTTTCTTTTGTTTTTTTGTTTTTTTTTGTGAGCAGTGAAGGCAGGAAAGCTAATGAAATTCATCAGTGAAAGACAGTTTTGGGAGGTGATTATGTCTTATCACTGCAGCAGGTTTATGAGTGGAGCAGGAAGCTTCGAACTGGCTCTCCTTATCTAGGTCAGGAACATCAGGCCGTGAAACAAGAGTCAACTACAGAGCTTTTTAGCGCTGTGACAAAAGATCACTGAGTGATGGTGAATGAAACAACCACATTTCTGAATATCAGTCATAATTCAGAACATAACATTTGCTAAAAAAAAAAAAACCAAAAAAAAAACCAAATGACAGAAGTATTTACTGTTCCACTTTTGTGCATGTTTCTAGAGGAAACTTTACACTTCAACTTAGATGTCATGTTGATCGTGCTGCTACATGTAAGACACTCCTACAATCAATAGTAACAATGCTGTCAACTTACATGACAATGGGACTTTACTTAGGATTTCTATAATAATTTTAAGGCTTTCATTCTGATCACCTTCATATTATGCAAATTTATACATCCCATCAGTAATTAATCAGGGGAACAGAAGTAAGGGTAGACCAAAAGAGACATGGAGAAGAACAACAGAGAGGATGTTGAGCAATAGAGGGCTCACCTGGGCAAGAGCAGAAAAAAAAGGGCAAAGGACAGGCATTTGTGGAAAACCCTTGCGGAAGCCCCATGTGCCCTGGGCACTTAAGGTTCAGAGAGATAGAGATCAGTAATTAATAACATCATCATCATCAGTCCTCTGTACTCCCAATGGAACATAAGACATCAACAAAGGCTCTCCTGCTAATCCTGTCTTCAGAAAGCTGGGATATCTCAAATCATTCTTTCTCGCTTTCTTCTGATCTTCCTGTACTGTTCATCTCCATGTCCCCAATCACCTGCCCTCTTTCTTTTCTCTTGAGGTGTCCAAGTATTTAATATACATACTATATAATTCTATAGGTAGTCTCCATATTGGATGTGCCTAGATTACAAATTTCGAAGGTACACACCTTCTTAATAGCAAATAGTAAAAATAAAATTACGTTTCAATCTTGTACTTTCAATTTTATCCAGTAAACATGGAACTGATTTTAGTTTGAATATCTATATTTTTGTATGCACTGTCAACTGTGTGTACACTTTGCTGTGCTTCACCTTGCAGATCGATAAGGTTCATTTGCTGAAAGTGTTTCCATAACACAAGTGTTAGGTATCTATTTTCAGAGTTTTATATTTTACTGGATTCAAGTGAATCATTTTGTATTCTACTTCTTATCTGAACACTCCTATCACAGAAAAAACCTAAATGAACTACCTGGTCACAAAACTAAACTGTATATGACAATTCCTGTCACAAAATCAAAATCTTATATAAACATTTCTGTTACAAAAACTTAATTCTGTGTGAGTGTTCTTGTCACAAAAATAAATTTTATAGGACAATTTTATCACAAAACTAGGAGTCTTTTTGAGTGTCAGAAAATCACATTTTAGCTTCGGACATGTTACATGACTACACTTCCACCAGACAGTCTACCACAAAAAACATTCACACTAGGACTAGTTGGTAATAGAGAAAGAGGCCACCCACACTATAGACTAAAACTAGTTGGTAATAGAGAAAGAGGCCACCCACACTAGAGACTAAAACTAGTTGGTAATAGAGAAAGAGGCCACCCACACTAGAGACTAAAACTAGTTGGTAATAGAGAAAGAGGCCACCCACACTAGAGACTAAAACTAGTTGGTAATAGAGAAAGAGGCCACCCACACTAGAGACTAAAACTAGTTGGTAATAGAGGAAGAGGCCAGCCACACTTAAGACTAGTTGGTAATAGAGAAAGAGGCCACCCACACTAGAGACTAAAACTAGTTGGTAATAGAGGAAGAGGCCACCCACACTAGAGACTAAAACTAGTTGGTAATAGAGGAAGAGGCCAGCCACACTTAAGACTAGTTGGTAATAGAGGAAGAGGCCACCCACACCAAAGATTAAGACTAGTTGGTAATAGAGGAAGAGGCCACCCACACTAGAGACTAAGACTAGGTGGTAATAGAGGAAGAGGCCACCCACACCAAAGATTAAGACTAGTTGGTAATAGAGGAAGAGGCCACCCACACCAGAGACTAAGACTAGTTGGTAATAGAAGAAGAGGTTACCCACACTAGAGATTAAGACTAGCTGGTAACAGAGGAAGAGGTTACCCACAGCAGAGATTAAGACTAGTTGGTAATAGAGGAAGAGGTTACCCACACTAGAGATTAAGACTAGTTGGTAATAGAGGAAGAGGCCACCCACACTAGAGACTAAAACTAGTTGGTAATAGAGGAAGAGGCCACCCACACTAGAGACTAAAATTAGCTGGTAATAGAGGAGAGGCCACCCACACTAGAGACTAAAATTAGCTGGTAATAGAGGAAGAGGCCACCCACACTAGAGACTAAGACTAGTTGGTAATAGAGGAAGAGGCCACCCACACTAGAGATTAAGACTAGTTGGTAATAGAGGAAGAGGCCACCCACACTAGAGATTAAGACTAGTTGGTAATAGAGGAAGAGGCCACCCACACTAGAGACTAAGACTAGTTGGTAATAGAGGAAGAGGCCACCCACACTAGAGACTAAGACTAGTTGGTAATAGAGGAAGAGGACACCCACACTAGAGACTAAAACTAGTTGGTAATAGAGGAAGGCTCTTCAGAAAGTAAAACAAATAAAGAATCTGTGGAGAGGAGCAGACAGAACCACAAAAATAAGATTTTTAAGGGCATGCATCTTTCCCATAGCAACATATGCCTGTGAGACCTGGACACTTAACAAAACAGCTGAGAAACACATAAATGCCTTTGAATGTAAATGCTACAGAAGAGTTCTCCAAATATCGTGGACACAAAAAAGAACAAATATATCTATACTACAAGAGCTTAATATTGAAGAAGGCTGGCTAGTGAAGAGGATTAAAGAGAGAAAACTGAAATATTTTGGACACATTAAACGTCATGATAATTTAGAGAAGACCGTATTGGAAGGATACATAACGGGAAAAAGAAAAAGAGGAAGACCAAGACAAAGATGGCTGCAAGACATCGTTGACGATCTGGAAATGGATGCAACAGCAGCAGGCCATCTTGCTCACAACCGAGAGGCCTACAGGAGTGCTGTTTGGGAGGCAAAGTTCCGCAAGGGACATGCAAATGAATGAATGAATAAATAGAGGAAGAGGCCACCCACACTAGAGACTAAGACTAGTTGGTAACAGAAGAAGAGGTTACCCACACTAGAGACTAAGACTAGTTGGTAATAGAAGAAGAGGCTGCCCACACCAGAGACTAAGACTAGTTGGTAATAGAAGAAGAGGTTACCCACACCAGAGACTAAGACTAGTTGGTAATAGAAGAAGAAGTTACCCACACTAGAGACTAAGACTAGTTGGTAATAGAAGAAGAGGTTACCCACACCAGAGACTAAGACTAGCTGGTAATAGAAGAAGAGGTTACCCACACCAGAGACTAAGACTAGCTGGTAATAGAAGAAGAGGTTACCCACACCAGAGACTAAGACTAGCTGGTAATAGAAGAAGAGGTTACCCACACCAGAGACTAAGACTAGCTGGTAATAGAAGAAGAGGTTACCCACACCAGAGACTAAGACTAGTTGGTAATAGAAGAAGAAGTTACCCACACTAGAGACTAAGACTAGTTGGTAATAGAAGAAGAGGTTACCCACACTAGAGACTAAGACTAGCAGGTAACAGAGGAAGTGGGAGGAAATTACAGAAATCCTAAATATCCCATTATATAAAGCATGCCTAAGCCTTATCAGGACATCTATTTGTCCCCTCAACCCCAAGAGGTATATGAGGAAGGAGACAAGACAAAGCTTCAGACACACACCGTTCACAAAACTAACCATGTGATCTAGTCTAATTTACTGACACCATCAAAACCAGACATAAAGTCATAAATAATTCTAGATGGTTCTGGTAGAGATGAATCATTCATGAGTGAGCTGAATACTAGAAAAACAGGAATCAGAAGTTTGGGGTACTGACTACACAGCCACGGTTGGACAGTAGAAAAACAGGAATCAGAAGTTTGGGGTACTGACTACACAGCCATGTTTGGGCAGTAGAAAAACAGGAATCAGAAGTTTGGGGTGCTGACTATACAGCCATGGTTAGAAACACATTCCCACCAACCTCATTACCCATATCCCTCCTCCAAAGTTCTACCTTCATTTTTTCCTCCAAGAACCTTCCATCTTGAGTTTTTTCTGTAAGATTCCAACTGCTGGACATGTTTTGGTCTCTCATCAATGATTTCAGCCACAGTTGGTGCCTCTTCATTGAGCTCATCAATAACAGCTGCTTCACCAGGTTTATGTTTTCTGAAGTCCAGGTCATCATCTATAATCCTCAGCCTGGAAAAGGACAAGGATTATTATCTATGAAACATATAAATGACATGCATGGTACCTGATTATGATCTTACATCCTTCCCGTGCCATTAAACGTTACACAGGGCTCGCATAGTTGTTTGCCAAGTTTTCCTGTTCTCTGCGAGTCTTTCAACTTCATCAAGGGATGTTATGCCCACTAAACTGGCTTCTCTTAACAATGTCCTCTTTAGAGTTTCACATGGTTGACCTCTTTTTCTTCGGCCTGTTGTGCTCCACTTGATAGCTTGTTTGGTATTCTCTGATTGTGTCTTCTCATCATATGGCCTACATATGTCCATCTTCTTTTTCTGATCAACCATGAGACAGGTTGTTGTTTGCTCGTCTGTCTTATCTCTGTGTTGTTCTTTAATTCGTTCCACTTTATACCAAGTATTTTCCTTAAGCACATTTGTTTTCAAAAGAGTCTAATTTCTTGTCTATTTCTTTAGTTGATTTCCAGCTTTCGCATGCATAAATGAGGGTGGATATCACATTTGAATTGAATAATCTTAACTTGCTTTTTGTGCTTATAACTTCTGAATTCCATATGTTCTCATGATTTTTGAAGGACAATGCTGCTTTTGCAAATCTAACTTCCTTCCTATTGTCACCATCCTGGTCTATGTAGCTGCCAAGGTACGCAAATTGGTTTACTTCATCAACAAATATTCCTTCTACATATATTTTTCCTTCTTGATTAATGAGAAGTTTCATTATTTTTGTTGTCTTTGTTAATTTCCAGACCTATTTTGCTAGCCAAGGAAGACAGGGAATCTTGATTATGATACAAATGGAATATTTATAGATCACGTGAGAGTAAAAAAGATTCCTACTAATTTTTCTTCTTAAAGTATACACCGAAAAATAGACTAAAAAAAAAAAAACATAAAAAAATAATCTGTCATAAATTATGAAATGATCATGAAGGATTCTTTTCTCCCCATGAAATGATTGATGAAAAAGAACAGGTTAACAACTGAAATTCTCATGGAAAACAACAATAATAACAACCCAATACTTTGGCAAATACTTGTGTGCCTTTATCAAGGAGATAGAAAACCAAAAGACGGGTAAAGATAAAATCTTTGTTTCAGTGCCACTAAGGCTTACTGGGGTTAGGGGTTAAAGATAAACATAAATACAGACAAAAAAAAACTTATCTATGATCTGCTCTTTCAGAAATCTGAACAGACTTCAGCCAGAGATGGAAGAGAAAATATGAATAGGCAGTCAAGTGTGGAATATGGTTGGCTAGAGATGAGAGCAGCCAAGAGAGAGAAGAAAAAGAGAGAGAGGAAAAAAAAAGAGAGAGAGAACTAACAAATGAATGAACATACTTTATTTTCAAAGGGTTAAGAATTGACCACACAGGCCCGTCTGACATTCTGCCCTTCATCATACAGCTTTCACTCAATCACAGTCATTCAGCATTTGTTAATGAAGTTAATAATTATAAAGACACATTAAATGATTACATAAATAAATAATAAACTTATCTCATGTCCACTCTGATTTATGCAACAACATGAAATAAACTTGCATTCTTACATTCATTCAAAATTAACAAATTTATAGCAAAGCAGTATTAAAAAAAATAATTAAACACTCAAGCCATACTTTAAACTATGCTTAGGGAGGCATATAGTCCATATCAAACTGATGTTGACGAAGTTTAAAGTTATAAGAACGAATATTACTTATAAGTTTTACATGAATTGGTAGGGTATTCCAAAGGTGGGTAGCTGAGTAAGAAAAGCTTCTTTTAAACATGTCAACCTTGGTTTTGGGAGAATACAATTGCTTAATTGTTGACAGTGTTTTGGGTTGGATTTGAACAAAGATCACAAATAGGATGGAGCATTGTGTGACAGAATTTTATGAATTAACTTGGCCTTGTTGAAAAGAAATCTCTTCTTGAGGGAGAGAGAGAGAGAGAGAGAGAAAGAGAGAGATAAGAGCACTGGAAAGGAAAATGTATATAATGCAGAGCATAGTAAAACAGGCCATAGTACTACATTTTCTGTTGATGTGTATGTGAATATTGCCATGTCTCTGACATGAAACCATCATAAAGCTCCATGTGCTCATGAATCTACTTAGCCTCCATGAAGACAGTATGCTGCGTTTTTATAGTCTCACCAGCAAGATAATGCTGATGTGCTCCATAAGGTGGTGGAACCTGCTGAGATATCTGCTCCACAAAGTGGGGAAAATAATTTTAGATCACTCCCTATATGACATTTATCTTACATTTTCTTCACTACACCATCAGCAGTTGCAGAAACAACAAAGAAAGCTATATGGAAGTGTATGATTCAGTTTTACAACAAGACAGTGAAGAAAGCAGGAACAAGAATGACAGAAAATAAGGTGAGCACATATAAATTAAGAACGTACAACAATCTAATATTTTGGCAAAAGCCTTTTCCAAGGATCACATACAAAATCAACACAACAGATGAAAAACTGACGAAAAATTGAACACTTAGCTTTTTTTTTTTTGGTATCCTCCTTGCTAAGTGTTCAATTTTTTATGTTTTATCTGTTGTGTTGATTTTGCATGTGATCCTTGAAAAAGGCTTTTGCAAAAAATATTGGATTGTTGTATGTTCTTAATTTATATGCATTCATCTCACTTTCCTCATTCTTTCTATCTTTTTTTTTTGTTGTAAAACTGAACCATACACCTCCATATAGCTTTATTACTAGAACAAGTTTTACAGTGCTCATCATTTCTCTTATCTCCTAGAAACAGCAAATGAAGTAGGATGACCATTCATCTTTTATTTCCAATTAAAGTTTCCTTGAAAATGTCCATCTGCACATAGAGGTACTTGGGTCAGGTTTCATTACATTTAACGGATAAAGTTTCATTACATATAATGGATAAGTTTCATTACATATACTGGATACGTTTCATTACATATAATGGACAAGTTCATTACATATAATGGACAGGTTTCATTACATATAATGGACAAGTTTCATTACATATAATGGACAAGTTTCATTACATATAATGGACAAGTTTCATTACATATAATGGACAAGTTTCATTACATATAATGGACAAGTTTCATTACATATACTGGATACGTTTCATTACATGTGGTAAGCTTCCGTGCTGCTGATTTAAATTGCTACAACAGAAGGCTAGAGTTTAATAAATGAAACTATAGATATAAAAAATTGCGTTATACTTAGAGTCTTTAGAAGGTTTGATTTTTTTCTTTTTCTTTTTCCTTTCCTCTTTCGCAAGTTCGTCTTTTGACATGTAACGTTTGAGATACTCGGTTTTACTTATGGTGGCCGCCATTTTGAGTAAGCTTGTGTGCTAATTATGTGTTCAGCCAGAGAAGAGCTAGAGCACTAATTTTTCTCATCCGGCGCAGAAGATCTACAGTAAGTATTACGTGAACAAGATTGTAAGCCAGTTGTTGTGGTTTATGATTCAAACTCTGAATTTCATGACGGCCATCAGCCATACATCCACACGAGAACAGCCGCGTTTATCACTCGGCCAAAGATCATCTACAGGAAGTATGCTCACTGAATCAGCCAGCACGTCCTGCTATCTCGCCACACAACAAACACAGCTGATGGCCTAGATTCAGAAATACTGTATGCCGTAAGTAACGAAGCTCATACAGAAAGTGAACATTCACATACAGAGGCCTCGCAGAAAACACCTCCAGCTCCTCGTTTTTCAGTTGATGAACAGCAACACACTCATATGCCACAAAAGGTCCGTAGGTGTGCCCTGGAAGTTTGACAGAGTTTGAATAATTTAGTAACACACAATGGCCCCAACCACAGAGGCAAATCAGACTTTCTGGTAACAGCCATCAAACAATGTCACGCAGATGACAGAAGCCACCTTGGGCTACAGAACCGCTACATTCAGAAATATAGGACGCTGGAACTTCATGGTTTGAACTCGTTATTCGGCTACACCTAACATTCTCCTCTTCCACAATCCTCCCCACTAAGTCCCACTCCCGAGTATACCAATTAGCCAAAATTAAACACTTCATTGATCAAGACACAAGGAAGACATACTACATATCACATATACAAACACATTTAGACTACTGCTCAACAATCTGGGATGGCTGCTCAGTATCAAATACAAAGAGTTTTACTCACTTCAAAAGCGAGCAGTAAAGCTTATCAGTGACAAAGATCAAGCACAGACAACTAATCAGCACAAACGGATTAGAATATTCGCTCTTAGGAACAGGTTCCTCTGTAACAAGGCCAAGTTGGTACATCAAATTCTTTCACATCATGCTCCACCTTATCTATGGAACATGTTTAGATTTAGCCCAAAGTGTAACCAACGCTTAACTACATATATATTCCAAAACCTAGATTAGATCTTTACAAGAAAAGCTTTACTTATTCTGCTGCTCATCTTTGGAATACCCTCCCATCCTATATAAAAAATATAAACTATACTTTTTCCTACAACTACAAACTCTTCCAATATCTATTTGATGTCGATTACATGCTGCTCTTGCAGACACCGAATTGTTTATTATGAATGGTACCAAAATTCTGGTTGGTAGATAGTCATTTATATATGTATGTAGCTACTTTCTATAGTCATTTATATATGTATGTAGTTACTTTCTGTAGTCAATTATATATGCATGTAGTTACTTTCTGTAGTCATTTATATATGTAAGTAGTTACTTTCTGTTGCCATTTATATATGTATGTAGTTACTTTCTGTAGTCATTTATATATGTAATTAGTTACTTTCTGTTGCCATTTATATATGTATGTAGTTACTTTCTGTATTTAGTGCAAGGATAAGAGTGAAATGTTAATGTTATACTTTAATTTTATTTTATGTCTCTCAGCTTTCCAATGTCAGTTATGTTGGTCATATGAGCAGAATATTTGTAGAATGCCTAGAACAGAGTGAAAGTTGTATGATAAAGGGCAGAATGTCAGACGGGCCAGCGTGCCCAATTCTTAACCTTTTTTGGAAATAAAGATAAATCAGTCAGCCAATCCCTTCTCACTTGTTACACATAGTTCAGAACCTCCTCACAGCATCATATTACAACCCCTCTATCATAACTATATTCATATATTTCACCTTCTCCCGACTAGATTACCATTGCGTCACTCCCCCCCCCCCGGTTTCTCCACCCACCACCCTCAGCTATGACCCACCTATCACACATCCCAAGTCTCAATTTAAATACTTTCTATACTCCACCATGCGCATTTCTGACACACAGCGTCGGACAAGCTACAACTTCTTACAAGTTACAGTTAAGTGCTCTTTTCATTTTATTTGATTTTTGTTTTAACACAGCTTTGATGTGAATTTATACTTTATCTCCTCTCTCTGTGTCTTTGTCCTGTGTGTTTTTGTATGATTAAGGCTTACGCCGAAACGTCACAACTTTGTACCTGTTAAGTAATAAAGCTATTCCTACTTTTTTCCTAGTTTATACATTTTAGAGTTTGATAAGAACGAAAATGAAGAAGAAACAAACGAGGAAAATAAAATATCCGGGTAAATTTTAGAAGTTCAAAGTAAAATGAAAATAAAAATGTTAAAGGGAAAAAGGTTCTATCTTTTAACAAGTCTATTTCGGAGTTACTGAGTTATATCTGTTTGGTGAAACGTAGAGTTTCTTTTTATACCTTCGTGTGTTCAGAACATTTGTAATATGTAAGTTGAGTGACATACACAACATACAACTTAAAGAAATACTATTACGTCTATCAGAATTTATTTATTCTTTTATGTTTTATATTCCAGGTTTTGTTGCTATAGGAAAGATGTAGATCCGTTGAGAAGAATTTGCTGAAGCTGTTTTTTCACAGCAGTAGCTCTGTATCAACAATAAACCTTGATCACATGCCAATCGGGATTTAATAATAGGCCGAATATGTAAGAGAGATAATAAAGAAAATATAATCGAGTAATTTATCGAATTGTTTCCCATTGACTGTTCCACCTCACAAATTTATTTTATTTATATATTTATTTTAAACTTACTTTAATAAACCTAAAAATCCCTTTAGAATTTATATGTCACTCGTGACTACTTGTATTTTATTTGAAAATCTCACATTCTTGTTTGCAGAAAGGTAAAAAAAAAATGACGTCCAAGCGTGAATGAAACTCATTCATTCATTCATTCATTCCTTTGCTTGTCCCTTGCGGAACTTTGCCTCCCAAACAGCACTCCTGTAGGCCTCTCGGTTGTGAGCAAGATGGCCTGCTGCTGCTGCATCCATTTCCAGATCATCAACGATGTCCTGCAGCCATCTTCGTCTCGGTCTTCCTCTTTTTCTTTTTCCCACCATGTATCCTTCCAATACGGTCCTCTCCAAAGTATCATGACGTTTAATGTGGCCAAAATATTTAAGTTTTCTCTCTTTAATCCTCTTCACTAGCCAGCCTTCTTCAATATTAAGCTCCTGTAGTATAGATATATTTGTTCTTTTTTGTGTCCACGATATTTGGAGAACTCTTCTATAGCATTTACATTCAAAGGCATTTATGTGCTTCTCAGCTGTTTTGTTAAGTGTCCAGGTCTCACAGGCATATGTTGCGATGGGAAAGATGCATGCCCTTAAAAATCTTATTTTTGTGGTTCTGTCTGCTCCTCTCCACAGATTCTTTATTTGTTTTACTTTCTGAAGAGCAATAGATGTCCTCCTTTTAATTTCCCGCATTGTATCTCCATTATTAGTTAGTAGTGATCCAAGATATTCAAAACTCTCCACTTCTTCCAGTTTTTCCCCACTGATACATATTTCAGTTGCCTTGTCTGTTTTGTCAGTTGTCATCACTTTAGTTTTCTTTGCATTAAGATAGAGGTTCTGCTCTTCGCTGTTCTTGCGGACTGACATAATTAGTTTTTCCATTCCTTCTTGTGTTGTGGACAGCAATACTGTGTCATCAGCATATCTAATCTCTGGTATTTCATAACCTCCAACTGTTATGGCATCGTAATATTCTTTGTCTACATCTTCTCTAACATTCCTCATTATATTTTCAGTATACAAGTTAAATAATTAGGGTGACAATATGCACCCCTGACGGACCCCTTGTTTTATGTCAAACCAACTTGTTGTTTCACCATTTATTCTTACTGCTGCTTGTTGGTCTAAATACAGCAGTGATGTTAATTGTATCAAATGTGTTGGAAATCCCATTTTTTCTATTATTTCCCAAAGTTTCTGGTGTTGTACACAATCAAATGCCTTGAGTAGTCTATAAAGGATAAATATAGATTCACATTAAACTCCCTGCATTTCTCTATTATTAATCTTAGATTGAATATATGATCTCTTGATCCTCTTCCTTGCCTGAAGCCAGCTTGGACCATATTGACTTCTTCTTCTATTTTCTTTCGAAGTCTACCCATTATGATTTTTAACAGAATTTTACTGGCATGACTAATCAGGGCAACAGTTCTGTAGTTGGTGCATAATTTCAGGTTACCCTTTTTTGGCAGTGGTATGAATACAGTTCTTTTCCATTCTTTTGGCCAAATACCTGAATGCCATATCTTTTTACATAGTGCATGATAGATTGTTGCACACTCCTTTCCTCCTGCTTTAATAAATTCAGCGGTTATCTCATCACATCCTGGTGATTTACCATTTTTCAGACTCTTTATTGCCCATAAAACTTCTTCCATTGTCGGCTCGGGTTCTTTCTCCTCCAATAATAATTCACACTGTTGATTTCTGCTTCCACAGTCGGTTGTTTCATACATTCTTTTGCAATATTCCTTCCATCTTTCCAGAATTATGTTCCGGTTGGTTTTAAATACCTTGGGTTTACAAAAGCTCTGTTCTCTCTCTCTTCCTCTCTCTCTCTCTCTCTCTCTCTCTCTCTCTCTCTCTCTCTGTGTGTGCTCCAGTAATTACAGATACACTAACATACATTTACAATCAGTGCATTGCATTGTCATTTTCCTCAGGCTTTTAAAATTGCAAAAATATATCCCCTTTTTAAATCTGGTTCGAAGAAAAATCTCTCAAGCTGTAGACCAATTTCCATTCTATCAGTTTTGTCTAAACCTCTAGAAAAACGTATACAAATAAAAAACAACATGACAACACATGCGAGAAAATGATTTGATTGTTGACTGTCAGTCAGGTTTTAGGCCGATACATTCCTGCCACATGGCTCTCACAAAGATGACAGAATGTTGGTTATCTAATATAAACGATGATAAACTATGTGGTGCTGTCTTTGTTGGCTTAAAAAAAGCATTTGACATGACTGATCATGAATTCCTAGTTCGAAAGTTTGAGACTTATATATTACACCCTGACTTGACAAAATTTTAAAGATCTTTTCTTTCCAACAGACAACAGGTAGTTTGCCTCAAAAACTCTAAGTCAAGTTCGTCTGTGGTTGATAATGATGGTCTACAGAGATCTATTCTTTGTACCCTCTCCTGTTTACCATCTACATCAATGATCTTCCACTTCATCTCAAAAAATCATATTGTGACCTCTTTGCTGATGACTGCACAGTTTACACTAGTGACAATGACTGTATTAACCTTGAGTCAACTCTTCAAACTGAAATAAACAGTCTAATTAACTGGAGCAATAACAACAGAATGCTCATAAACACCAGCAAAACAAAATCCATGCTCATTACAACAAGACAGAAATTAACAAATTCACCAACAACAACACTACAGCTCCATGCTGGAACTTCACAGATAAAGAATGTTAGTGAGCATAAAACTCTAGGTCTCATGATTGACCACCACCTCAGCTGGAATCATCATGTAGACAATCTAACCAAACTCATTGCACAAAAAGTTTATCAATTTACTAAAATTAAACATTTTCTTGACATAGACACCAGAAAAATGTACTACATATCACAGATACAAACACACTTGGACTACTGCTCCACAGTCTGGGATGGTTGTTCCATGTCAAACATGAAAATACGAGCAGCAAAGCTTATAGATGACACAAATGCAGCACATATTACAAATAAGGACAAACATCTTGATATTCTACCCCTCAAGAAGAAATTTTTCAACAAGGTCAAGCTAATTTATAAAATTCTATCGCACAATGCTCCACCCTATCTGTAGTCGTTGTTCAAATCCAAACCAAAACACAGTCAACGTTTAAGCAATTATATTCTCCCATAACCAAAGCTTGACATGTTTTAAAAAAGCTTCTCTTACTCAGCTTCCCACCTTTGGAATGCCCTACCAATTCACGTAAAACTTATAAGTAATATTCGTTCTTATAACTTTAAACTTTGTAAACATCTTTTTGATATGGACTATATGCCTTCCTAAGCATAGTTTAAAGTATGGTTTGAGTCTTTAATTTTTTTTAATACTGCTTTTCTATAAATTTGTTAGTTTTGAATGAATGTAAGAATGCAAGTTTATTTCATGTATTGCATAAATCAGAGTGTAGAGTGTATGGACATAAGTTTATTATTTATTTATGTAATCATTTAATGTGTCTTCATGATTATTATGCTCATTAACAAATGCTGAATGACTGTGACTGAGTGAAAGCTGTATGATGAAGGGCAGAATGTCAGACGGGCCTGTGTAGCCAATTCTTAACCCTTTGAAAATAAAGTATGTTCGTTCGTTCTCTCTCTTCCTCTCTTTTCCTCTCCCCCTCTCTCTCACTCTCTCTTTCCCTCTCTCTCTCCCTCCCCTCTCTGTCTACCTCTCCTTCTTCCTTTCTCTCTCCTCCTCTCTCGCCCTCTCTTTCTTCTTCTCTCTCTCCCTTCCTCTCTCTTCCTCTCTATCTCCCCTCTCTCTCCCTCTCCCTCCCTATCTCTCTTCCTCTCTCTCTCCCCCTCTCTTCCTCTCTCTCTCTCTCTTTTCCTCCTTCTTCCTTTCTCTCCCACTCTCTCTCTTCCTCTCTCACTCCCCTTCTTTCTCTCTCTCCTTCTCTCTTCATCTCTCTCTCACTTTCTCTCTCTTCCTCTCTATCTCCCCCCTTCTTTCTCTCTGTTCCTCTCTCTTCCTATTTCTCTCTCCCCCTCTCTCTCTCTTCCCCTCTCTCTATCTTTCCCTCTATTTTCCTCTCTCTCTTTCCCTCTATTTTCCTCTCTCTCTCTCCCCCTCTTTCCCTGTCCTCCTTTTCTTGTGTACTTCTATTACTCATGTCACAACTGGGAGGATGAAGAAGAAGAGATTGATAAACTGAGACACTGAGAGAAAGAAAGAAAATTAAATAGACAGACAGACAGACAGATAAACAGACAACAGATAAACAGACAACAGATAAACAGACAACAGATAAACAGACAACAGATAAACAGACAACAGATAAACAGACAACAGATAGTTTCCTCTTCCCGTGTTTCATTTTTAAAATCATTTTTTCCGCGTTTCCAGTTCAGATTTTCATTAACAGCGATCTTCGCTTTCAGTCACAAGATTAACAGCGATCTTCCCCTTTCAGTCTCATGATTGACCACCACCTCAGCTGGAATCATCATGTAGACAATCTAACCAAACTTATTGCACAAAATTTAACAATTTACTCAAATTAAACATTTTCTTGACATAGACACCAGAAAAATGTACTACATATCACAGATACAAACACACTTGGACTACTGCTCCACAGTCTGGGATGGTTGTTCCATGTCAAACATGAAAATACGAGCAGCAAAGCTTATAGATGACACAAATGCAGCACATATTACAAATAAGGACAAACATCTTGATATTCTACCCCTCAAGAAGAAATTTCTTTTCAACAAGGTCAAGCTAATTCATAAAATTCTATCGCACAATGCTCCACCCTATCTGTAGTCGTTGTTCAAATCCAAACCAAAACACAGTCAACGTTTAAGCAATTATATTCTCCCATAACCAAAGCTTGACATGTTTTAAAAAAGCTTCTCTTACTCAGCTTCCCACCTTTGGAATGCCCTACCAATTCACGTAAAACTTATAAGTAATATTCGTTCTTATAACTTTAAACTTTGTCAACATCTTTTTGATATGGACTATATGCCTTCCTAACCATAGTTTAAAGTATGGTTTGAGTCTTTAATTTTTTTAAATACTGCTTTTCTATAAATTTGTTAGTTTTGAATGAATGTAAGAATGCAAGTTTATTTCATGTATTGCATAAATCAGAGTGTAGAGTGTATGGACATAAGTTTATTATTTATTTATGTAATCATTTAATGTGTCTTCATGATTAATATGCTCATTTACAAATATTGAATGACTGTGACTGAGTGAAAGCTGTATGATGAAGGGCAGAATGTCAGACGGGACTGTGTAGCCAATTCTTAACCCTTTGAAAATAAAGTATGTTCGTTCTTTCTCTCTCTTCCTCTCTTTCCCTCTCTATCTCCCTCCCCTCTCTCTCTACCTCTCCTTCTTCCTTTCTCCCTCCTCCTCTCTCGCCCTCTCTTTCTTCTTCTCTCTCTCCCTTTCTCTCTCTTCCTCTCTATCTCCCCTCTCTCTCCCTCTCCCTCCCTATCTCTCTTCCTCTCTCTCTCTTCCTCTCTCCCCCTCTCTTCCTCTCTCTCTCTTTTCCTCCTTCTTCCTTTCTCTCCCACTCTCTCTCTTCCTCTCTCACTCCCCTTCTTTCTCTCTCTCCTTCTCTCTTCATCTCCCTCTCACTTTCTCTCTCTTCCTCTCTATCTCCCCCTTCTTTCTCTCTCTTCCTCTCTCTTCCTATTTCTCTCTCCCCCTCTCTCTCTCTTCCCCTCTCTCTCTTTCCCTCTATTTTCCTCTCTCTCTTTCCCTCTATTTTCCTCTCTCTCTCTCCCCCTCTTTCCCTCTCCTTCTCCTTTTCTTGTGTACTTCTATTACTCATGTCACAACTAGGAGGATGAAGAAGAAGAGATTGATAAACTGAGACACTGAGAGAAAGAAAGAAAATTAAATAGACAGACAGACAGATAAACAGACAACAGATAAACAGACAACAGATAAACAGACAACAGATAGTTTTCTCTTTCCGTGTTTCACTTTTAAAATCACTTTTTCCGCGTTTCCAGTTCAGACTTTCATTAACAGCGATCTTCGCTTTCAGTCACAAGATTAACAGCGATCTTCCCTTTCAGTCACATGATTAACAGCGATCTTCACTTTCAGTTACATGATTAACAGCGATCTTCGCTTTCAGTCACAAGATTAACAGCGATCTTCCCCTTTCAGTCACAAGATTAACAGCGATCTTCACTTTCAGTCACAAGATTAACAGCGATCTTCACTTTCAGTCACATGATTAACAGCGATCTTCACTTTCAGTCACAAGATTAACAGCGATCTTCGCTTTTCAGTCACAAGATTAACAGCGATCTTCCCCTTTCAGTCACATGATTAACAGCGATCTTCCCTTTCAGTCACAAGATTAACAGCGATCTTCACTTTCAGTTACATGATTAACAGCGATCTTCGCTTTCAGTCACAAGATTAACAGCGATCTTCCCCTTTCAGTCACAAGATTAACAGCGATCTTCCCCTTTCAGTCACAAGATTAACAGCGATCTTCCCCTTTCAGTCACAAGATTAACAGCGATCTTCGCCTTTCAGTCACAAGATTAACAGCGATCTTCCCCTTTCAGTCACAAGATTAACAGCGATCTTCGCTTTTCAGTCACAAGATTAACAGCGATCTTCCCCTTTCAGTCACAAGATTAACAGCGATCTTCCCCTTTCAGTCACATGATTAACAGCGATCTTCCCCTTTCAGTCACAAGATTAACAGCGATCTTCACTTTCAGTTACATGATTAACAGCGATCTTCGCTTTTCAGTCACAAGATTAACAGCGATCTTCCCCTTTCAGTCACAAGATTAACAGCGATCTTCCCCTTTCAGTCACAAGATTAACAGCGATCTTCCCCTTTCAGTCACAAGATTAACAGCGATCTTCGCCTTTCAGTCACAAGATTAACAGCGATCTTCCCCTTTCAGTCACATGATTAATAGCGATATTCGCCTTCCGGTCACATGATTAATAGCTATCTTCGCCTTTCAGTCACATGATTAAAAGCAATCTTCGTCTTTCGGTCACATGATTAACAGCGATCTTCGCCTTTCAGCCACATGATTAACAGCGATTTTCGCCTTTCAGTCACAAGATTAACAGCGATCTTCGCCTTTCAGTCACATGAATGATAGCTCGTTTCGCCTTTCAGTAATACGAATAACAGTTAGCTTAACATTTCAGTCACATGAATAACAGCAATCTTCGCCTTTCAGTCACATGAATAACAGCTAGCTTCGCCTTTCAGTTACATGATTAACAGCTAGCTTCGCCTTTCTTTCACATGAATAACAGCGATCTTCTCCTTTCTTTCACATGAATAATAACGATCTTCGCCTTTCAGTCAGATAAATAACAGCTAGCTTCGCCTTTCAGTCACATGAATAACAGCGATCTTTACCTTTTAATCACAAGAGTAACAGCGATCTTCGCCTTTTAGTCACATGAATTACAGCGATCTTCGCCTTTCAGTCACATGAATGACAGTGACCTTCGCATTTCAGTCACATGAATGACAGCTAGTTTCGCCTTTCAATCACATGAACGATGGCTAGCTTCACTTTTCAGTCACATGAATAATAGCTAGCTTCGCCTTTCAGTCACATGAATGACAGCGATCTTCGCCTTCCAGTCACATGAATAACAACGATCTTTACCTTTCAGTCACATGAATGACAGTGACCTTCGCATTTCAGTCACATGAATGACAGCGATCTTCGCCTTTCAGTCACATGAATAACAGCTAGCTTCGCCTTTCAGTCACATGAACGATAGCTAGCTTCACCTTTCAGTCACATGAATAACAACTAGCTTCGCCTTTCAGTCACATGAAACAGCGAGTGCAGTTAGGTTTTATCAATTTTTGTTGATAATCTACCTTTTTTTCTGTGTTGATTCAAGCGAAAGTAGTGTATTTAGGATATTTAGATTATTTAAAGCTGTGGATCCAGCCGTTTAATAAGTATTATGGGCTTAAGGGGCAAGATCTTTAAGATATTTCCCGATAAAGTGTAAGAAAAAGTATAATTTTTCAAAAGGTGTACAAGAAAGATAAAAGGTATGATTTGTTAACCAGCGTCATTGCACACGATCAAACCATAAATCCTCTGCTGCCTGCCTAGTCAGCAGTTGACCAGAAAATGCCTACTAGTGTCGCCATCAGCACTAACTCCGTAGCTAGCGGCGTCATTCCTCTTCCTTCCCAGAGCATTAATCCTGGTAGACATTTCCTCTTGAGACTGGGTGAACTCATGTGTACAAGTTGATGATACTAATCTTTTTGATGAGTTCTCCATTTCTGCCAGCTCTGATGTCTCTTCACAAAGACCGATAAAACGGCCCCATCTTAAAATTAGTGACAGACTTCGAGACTCACTATATTCCAGAAATAAATGTTTAACTCTTTCAACCCTGAACAACACTCGTGGACTTGGTAGATCTTGCACCCTGTGCGAATCAGTGCTTAGAGCGATTTTTTGGGCAAAGTCTAATTAAAATTAAAACTAGCACATTTCTAATCCAACCCAAGTTTTTAATCTTACAATATAAATTCCTTCCAGTTTCTTTGTACCAAACTTTCTCATCAGAATTTATTCTGGCAGGGAGCGGAAATTAGTTCAGGAGGGAAAAAAAAGTTAAATTCCGCCTGAAGGAGACTTCCAGCTGTGGGATAGCAACTGTGTGACCTGCTTTAGTGTCACACTCGTTTTGTGTAAATCACGAGATTTAATGAGTTCTGTCTGCAGAAGCCAGGTTTCATGTTCTCTGAATGTTACCAGAAGCTAACGATAACTAACATTTAATAAATAATATTGCGAGTTGGACTTTTAGCTAAGACTCAAGTCGCACCCGAAAGACCTCTGGTCGCACGTGTAAGGGACATGCAGGTGGCATGCTTGACAAACCTTGGTAAGTGACAAGTATGTGATGAAGGAAAGGGAATGCATGCATAATGCAGGCAATTACGATGGTCCTGACGTTTCTGGAATATTGATGTTTCAGATGATGTATTGAGAATAGCTGTCAACGTATGAGACGGGTATGTATGATACAATCTTATCACGGAAGTCACAGGTGATGTTCTGATGATCATATTTCCTGTGTCTCAACCAAACTTAAGATGATCAGTCAGTCATTTGCACGTCCCTTGCCGAACTTTACCTCCCTAATAGCTCTTCTGTAGGCCTCTCGGTTGTAAGCAAGATGCCCTGCTGCTAATGCATCCATTTGCAAATTATCGATGTCTTGCAGTCATCTTCGCTTTGGTCTTCTCTCTTTCTTTTTCCCATTATGTACTCTTCCAAGGCGGGTTTTTCTACATTCTCAAGGCATTTAATGTGTCCAAAATACTTAAGTTTTCTCTGTTTAATCTTCTTTACTAGCCAACCTTCCTCAGTATTAAGTTCTTATAGTATGGATATATTTGTTCTTTGTTGTCTCCGTGATATCTGAAGAACTCTTCTGTAGCATTTACATTCAAAGGCATTTATGTGTTTCTCAGCTGTTTTGTTAAGTGTCCAGGTCTCACAGGCATATGTCTGGACGGGAAAGAAGCAAGCTCTTAAAAATCGTATTTTTGTTGTCCTGTCTGTTCCTCTCCACAGATTCTTTAGTTGTTTTACTTTCTGAAGAGCGATAGATGTCCTCTTTTTAATTTCCCTCATTGTATCGCCATTATTAGTTAGTAGTGATCCAAGATATTCAAAACTTTGGGTGACGGAACACTCAGAACGAGATAAACCAGGCGGCAGGAAAGTGAAGAGCGGGACAGTGAAGAGCGGTAAAGTGAAGAGCAAGAAAGTGAAGAGTGGGACAGTGAAGTGCGGGACAGTGAAGAGCAGGAAAGTGTAGAGCGGGAAAGTGTAGAGCGGGACAGTGAAGAGCAGGAAAGTGTAGAGCGGGAAAGTGTAGAGCGGGACAGTGAAGAGCAGGAAAGTGTAGAGCGGGACAGTGAAGAGCAGGAAAGTGTAGAGCGGGAAAGTGTAGAGCGGGACAGTGAAGAGCAGGAAAGTGTAGAGCAGGAAAGTGTAGAGTGGGACAGTGAAGAGCAGGAAAGTGTAGAGCGGGACAGTGAAGAGCAGGAAAGTGTAGAGCGGGAAAGTGTAGAGCGGGACAGTGAAGAGCAGGAAAGTGTAGAGCGGGACAGTGAAGAGCAGGAAAGTGTAGAGCGGGAAAGTGTAGAGCGGGACAGTGAAGAGCAGGAAAGTGTAGAGCGGGACAGTGAAGAGCAGGAAAGTGTAGAGCGGGAAAGTGTAGAGCGGGACAGTGAAGAGCAGGAAAGTGTAGAGCAGGAAAGTGTAGAGTGGGACAGTGAAGAGCAGGAAAGTGTAGAGCGGGACAGTGAAGAGCGGGAAAGTGTAGAGCGAGAAAGTGAAGAGCAGGAAAGTGAAGAGCGGGAAAGTGAAGAGCGGGAAAGTGAAGAGCGGGAAAGTGAAGAGCAGGAAAGTGAAGAGCGGGAAAGTGAAGAGCGGGAAAGTGAAGAGCAGGAAAGTGAAGAGCGGGAAAGTGTAGAGCGAGAAAGTGAAGAGCAGGAAAGTGAAGAGCGGGAAAGTGTAGAGCGGGACAGTGAAGAGAGGGAAAGTGTAGAGCGAGAAAGTGAAGAGCGGGAAAGTGAAGAGCGGGACGGAGAAGAGCGGGAAAGTGAAGAGCAGGAAAGTGAAGAGCGGGACGGAGAAGAGCGGGAAAGTGAAGAGCGGGAAAGTGAAGAGCGGGAAAGTGAAGAGCGGGACGGAGAAGAGCGGGAAAGTGAAGAGCGGGAAAGTGTAGAGCGGGAAAGTAAAGAGCAGGAAAGTGAAGAGTTGGAATGGAAGGACAACGTAACTGAAGAGATTGCTGGAGCTGGAACTAATTAAGGGTTCTGGCAGGAAATCTGAACTGTGTGGTAGAAAACGCATCATAAAACAACCAACACTTAATGGGAACTATTGGCAAACATGCTCTTGGTTGGATGCTGCGGCATGCGGTGGAGCATATATGAGACTGTCTTGAATGCAGTGAAGCAGGAGTCTGAATTTGGATCTTTGAAATTTTAAACCAGGTTCTGATATGTATATATATATATAGGTAAAGGTAAAATGTCCGTTTCCATGCCATTAAGGCATATTGGGGAATATGGTGTCAGGCCTGTATTTTCCAAGACCTTCGGGACATGAAAGTGTGATGTGGTCAGTATCACGCCTGGCCGATTTACCTTCCCAGATTTCTCTGGTATCTATTTTGGAGGCTGGGTGAACCCTGGGGCCTTTTTGGTGGGTACCAGAAAAAAAAAATCCCACTGCTGGGACTGAACCTGGTACCACCAGATTAGTAAAGTGAAAGCCTAACCGCCCAGCTAACCATATGTAATATGTTCCAGTCTTGAAAGCCAGGCGAATTGTTGCCATTTTGTTATTGTAGAACTAACACTGCGCCGTTGTCATTAGAACTATCATTAGTCATTAGAACTATCATTAGTCATTAGAACTATCATTAGTCATTAGAACTATCATTAGTCATTAGAACTATCATTAGTCATTAGAACTATCATTAGTCATTAACATCACCAAATTTATCAATTTCATCATCATCGTTCGTTAGATGGTTTGCATGAAAGATTTCCATGCCACCCTGTACCTCCGACACAACAGCCTTCTCCCACAAAATGTATTCTGTCTGACACGTGATAATATCTGTTCAATAATGAGAGTGTCTTCCTCTTGCACTTTTTTGTGTGTGTGTGCTATTGAACTTTCAAATTGTTGCATGATAAGGAAAATCAGATATGAAAAAAGAAAAAAAGTAATCTCAGCCAGTATTTCAGCAAAATGGCCTTCTTCGTGGCGTTGTTACCTTTCATTGGATTTTTTTTATATCTCATGTGGGCTTCCTGTATCAAGCACCATCATTCATAATATCACTCACTTTTTTTTCCAGACAGCTCTAGAGTCCAGCCAAGTTATAACAAAATGTGTAAATAGGAAAAAAGTAGGAAAACAGCTTTATTACTTAACAAGCACACAGTCCTGAGGTTTCTGCGTGAGCCTTAATCATACAAAAACACTCAGGACAAAGAAATAGAGAGAGGGGAGATCAAGTATAAATTCACATGAATGTTGTGTACAAAAAAAAAAAAAAATCGAATAAAATGAATAGAGCACTTAGCTGTAACTTGTAAGAAGCTGTGACTTGTCCGACGCTGTGTGTCAGAAATGAGGCAAGTTATATAATTCTACACACATGATAGTATATCTTTCACACAGTCAGTCATTCAATCCACATTCATAAGTTACACTTTCATATTTTTAACCAAAAAAAAACACACAACCCAGTCATGGAGATTTTATCATTAACTTTATTACTGCAACTCAAAAGTTTAACTTGAAGCAGTGGACTCGTACAAGAAATAAAATTTGCAAACAACAGACACGAAACAAACAATGTACTAGATAAGGATTCGGGTAGAAAACAAATTAAAAACTAGTATTTGACGGGAGTGGGGGAGGGGTAGGAAGGGAAACGAAACATCTTAAAAAAAACAACTTAAACTGAAAATATATTTAAGCTTTTATAACCACGGTTTGTTCACAATATAAACTGGTTACATTACAGATTAGTGACATAATTACACGTGGCCTTATGTCTACTACCATAGGAGTACTGGATTATAAATGATGATGATGATGATGATGATGATGATGATGATGATGATGATACAATTACATTAATTGAATTATATCTTATCACACAACACGAGTAAATCTAAAAACATGAATTCTGAGGCTACATAGAACTGATTTTATTTACAAAATATTGTAAATCAGTTCCCCTTTTATTGCAAACAGACTTGGTATAAGCGCCCATGCTCTGTTAACTCAGAGCCCATACATGTTGGATATGCACGTAACAATTAATCTTCTATTTTAATCAAATTTGATGCCGTACAAATGATGTTCTTCTACATCGCGTTAAGAGAGAAAGTTTCTGGAAAGTAAACAAAAGAGATTGTTCACTAAAATATAAACCATAAATCTTTCTATTATTAGCGTTTTTTACGCGCTCATAAAATGCAGAACTGTAGCTTCCCATGGTGCAAGGATTCGGTTCAATTCTGGCTAAAAAAAAAAAGCTGGCCATTTTTAAACAAAAATTTGAATTCGAAAAAGCGCTGACGTGATTACGACAATGATTACAATTCTTATCACCTGTGTGGGCGCGTACTAATCTTTATCACAATCATTCACTACTACTACTACTACTACTACTACTACTACTACTACTACTACTACTACTACTACTACTACTACTACTACTACTACTACTACTACTACTGTTTAATCAAGCTGCATCAAGTAACACCCTTTCAATTAATAAAAGCAAACGATAACTGAAGCTGTAACTCATAATATACTGAGAAAGGTCACTGTTATAATGCACTCTTATCACTAATCAGATCGGCCATTTTTGGTTGCAACCAGTCAGCATGACTGCTCTGACTGCATCACAACTACTCGACCCCATGTTTTATTCTGTCCAAGCCTCCATGTTTATTTTCGGTTTCTCGTACTCACGTCAAGTCTAAAAATATCTCTCCATATTTGTTTCATGTTTTTTTTCTCTCCAGCTTTAAACGTTATTTATTTCAATAGTTTGATGATTGGCAGCCGTTGAACCGTCGAGATTTTATCAACCTTCAGTTGTCCTGAGAATCATCTGAAAGTTTTTATATATTTGTATAAACTTCCATTTATAACATATGATCAGGGGCAAGCAGATACGAGGCTAAAATTTCGGCAAAATTTATAATAGATATTTAATGTAAACAAACGTCTCTCAGAAGAAGTACCACTTGTCAGCAAATAGTCAACACCGCCATCTAGAATGGAAAATTGTTTATGAGAATGGCAAGACAAGTTCATATTTGAAGTAATTTAGTGGGGCTTCTCCCGGCCAGTGAATAAAGGTGCGAACGGAGTTGCCGTGCGGCACCACTGTGGAAAAGGTGAAAGAAAGGACTAAGCGAAGTATATAACAGTCAAATCACGGCTCCTCTGGTCTGGAGGTCGGCCACGTCCTAAGTTCACTCATATCGGGCGAAATGCCTGAACCGGCTTAACCCAGAGGTTAAGACACTGTTGGCGAGATTCTTCGGACGCCGCGCGTGGAGTGAAAGTCCTCCCGGCCAAGGAAGAAAATGCTGAAAAGCAATTAGGGTTGCTGTGTGGCGCCGATGTGAAAAGGTGATGGAAAGGATAAAGTGAAGATTGACCGGTATGTCCAGCACTATCGCGGCGAGAGCTACTCATACCACAGCGCCTCTGCTTTAGAAGCCGGCTACGTCCGAAATACACCCATACTGGCGAAATATGCCTAAACCGGCTTAAACCAGGGGTGAAACTTGATGGCTATGCACGTCACGGTACCTTCGCTCTAAAGGTCGGTCATGTCCTAAACACGCCCATACTGAGATAATATACCTAAACCGGCTCAACCCAGGGGTAGAAGTCACTAGTGGCGAGGATTCGTCCTTCTGGACAAAAGCTCCATCCTGGTCACAACTAGGAAGGGTAGCGGCCACGACCGCAAAATGCTGAAGTCGGAGACACTGGACCAGGGCAGTCTAGATAGGCAACCACCTCTCACCCGGCGAGGATGTATGCGTATCCTAATCACGCTGAGGTCTTCCGGTGAGAAAGTCCAACACCTCTCACCCGGCGGTGATACATGGGTATCCTAAAACACGTCGAGGTTTTCCGGTGAGAAAGTCCAACTCTAGACTAAACTAGTGCAACGAAAACCACGGTGTCACCCATTCCCACCAAGAGTACAGGCTCAAGCCCTACAATACTCTGAACCTCTTGTGGTCCTCTCGGGGATCTAGTGTGGTCCTTTTGGGGACCACGGGACCTATCGAGGACCACAGGAGTAAATTCAATAGGATCACGGGGCGGTCTCGGTGGTAGAAGCGAACGAAGAAGAAGAAGTAATTTGAATGTGAAGTCATTAAAAATGTATAAAATATTCTTATTTATTAGTTGTTAATGCTGCAATGGTGTAGTGGTACTTCGTCTTCATATCTTTCTGGGGGTGTATTTGAGGCGGAAGAGAAACCTTCTTCTTGAGCAATTTATGTCTGTCTGAGGTGTCACCGCATTCTAGACAGGGTCTTCGAGAGAAATATTATCAGGTGATAGAAATCCTCTCCGACCTCCTCCCCCTTCTTATCTCTTTTCATCTACTATGGGGCCCCTGAAGCCACCTGTGCCTTCTCTTGAAACAAGAATACTCTCCGGACCCCGGCGTAGGAACTGATTCTAAGCATCAGAGAGAAGGTGTCTCGCTTGTCTTAGGAATATCTTGAATCTTGGTCTCTGTCTAGGGCAGCTATAACCTTTTGAACAACTGCGACCTTGTACTTTCTTGTCAGAAAGTAAACCATACCCTGTCGGCCCTGTATTGTCAGAGAGTAAATCATACCCTGGCGGTCCTGTACTGTCAGAGAGTAAATCATACCCTGGCGGCCCTGTATTGTCAGAGAGTAAATCATACCCTGGCGTAGTTCGTATTTTCTTGTCAGAGATTAAATCATACCCTGGCGGTCCTGTATTATCTTGTCAGAGATTAAATCATACCCTGGCGGTCCTGTATTATCTTGTCAGAGATTAAATCATACCCTGGCGGTCCTGTATGTCAGAGAGTAAATCATACCCTGGCGTAGTTCGTATTTTCTTGTCAGAGATTACATCATACCCTGGCGGTCCTGTATTATCTTGTCAGAGATTAAATCATACCCTGGCGGTCCTGTATTATTTTGTCAGAGATTAAATCATACCCTGGCGGTCCTGTATTATCTTGTCAGAGATTAAATCATACTCCGGCAGAACTATGAGCTTCAGAGCAGGGGGCAGTTCCGCCCGAAAGCACAGTCAGGGCAGGAACTAACTTTTCTTCTTATTATTATTATTATAATTATTATTATTATTATTTTCTCCTTCTCCATAACTTCGCCCCCACAAAAAGGCCGCACGGGCAGTCGAGCGAACATTTTGTTTTAATCGCTTTTATGTGTATGGCTCTAAAATTTGTTCGCTTAACAGGCATAGATTTCGTAAGGGATTAAGACTTAAATCACGTTCTTGTTACGGATTAAAACCCGGGATCATTATGAATCAACGCTAAACGCAGGTAAACGTAAAATCAACATTTCACTGTTTATATATACACACATACACACACAAAGACTCCGAGGCTAACAGTTCTTAAGCTCCCAGGACATCGTAGTCTAGTCTATTCCCTTAATTTCGACACAACCATGGAACTAGGACAAATCACTACTTCTTGATCATTTATATATACGGCACCTGATCGACATACCTTCGCACTTCGACTAAAGCAAACTAGGTTGAATCAGCCATGAAAGTTCCCCAGCTAAATCATTCTCGGCCACATCTACAAATACTCGACCACTCACCATCATTCAAAACCATCTTCTTGCATCATGAAGTTATTATTATTGTACTTGAAAAAGACATCTTGCTGAAATATTGGTCGCGATGGTTGATTTTTATGGAGTATTAACTCATTTATTGACTTTTTTTGCTCGCTTTATTCTTGTGAAGCTAGCACGTGCTTTCATCAGTCTCAGTCCGCAGATGATGCGTTTCGGAATCATCGACGCCCTTGTCTCTTATAGCACGTGAAATGTATAAAATAAAATGCAAGAAATAAGAGTAAATGCTTTCCAGAAAAAGTGTTCAAGCAATCTTGTCTTGATGGCGGTAGTCCTCTGTAGGTATCTGCGTGGCGCTGTGATCGTTTTAGCCCGGATGAAAGTGTAGCCAGGAGACAGTAACCTGGTAATGAGTACTGGCCATTTTGAGCATTACGGAAATTGCTACCAGTAACTTTGGAGACAACTGTTGGCGATTGGGTAGTCCCGGGCGGCACATTACCACAGATGGGGACAGTTAAGTGATGGACGAGTCAGAAAAAAAGAGAATTTACGAACTTCTGAAGAGAAAGCACGAACAGTAGAGACAGGTTTGTCTTGCCGTGTAAATCTCATCTCTTTCTGTATAATCTCGCCTTCTGCGTTATGTAATCTCATTTACTGGCATATAATCTCACCTCTTGTCATGTAATCTCGGCTCGTGGCATACATTTCATCCAACGCTGCATATTCTCATCTTCTGTCCTTTACTCTTATCTTCATATGATCTCACCTCCTGTCGTATAATCTGGGCTCGTGGCATAAATTTCAACCAATGCTGCATATTCTCATCTTCTGTCGTTTAATCTTATCGTCATATATTTTATATAATCTAATCTCACAACATTATCTCATCTCTTGCTTTATAATCTCATTGTGTACAGTATAATTTTTATCTTGTAACGTATAATCTAACGAGGTATCGTATGACTTCATATCGTTCCATTCAATCTGATTGTGTACCGCATAATCTCAACTGGAGCCATATAATGCCATGTATAGTCCCACTTTATACGTTATAATTTCATTTTATGCTGTATAATTTCATCATGTGTTGCATGATCTAATCTTCTACTGTATAATCTCATCTCACACAGTATAATCTCATTTGGCGCCGCGTAATTATATGCCATCCGAAAAACCTTATCCTGTAGCGTATAATATCATCCTGTACTGTACACTTTCATCTCGTAAAGTGTACTCTCATCTTGTGCCATATAATCTCATCTTTTACCGTGCAGTTTCCTTCCGTACCATGTAATCTCATATCTCGTTGTATGTCCAGCATAAGTCCCGATTTGCATAAGTATGTCGTCTAGGATCCATCGCGTCTCCTGAATGATATAAAACTATTTGTGGTACGCTATTTTTGGCGCCAAGATTCGCGAAGAAGACTTTGGTCGAAACTTTGTACTCGACTGTACTCTAGACTGTTTTGATTTCAGATAGTTTATTTCTCTTTTCATTGTTCATCAGGCCATAGTTAAATGACAATGTCATTTACAGCGGAGCATTACTAGAGCATTACTGCCTGTCTGTCTGTCTGTCTCACCACTTTATTCTGTCAATAGAAGCAAAAACTATTTAAAGAAGGATTGAAAGAAAGATTGAGAAGCAGAAGAAGAGGAAGAAGAAAGAAAGACAGACAGAAAGAAAGAAAAAAGAAGGAAAGGAAGATGAGGAAGAAAGAAAGAAAGAAAGAAAGAATGAACGAATGAGGAGGAAGAAAAAGAAGGAAGGAAGAAATACAATAAGAAAAAAAGAAGTAAGAAAGAAAGAGGAGGAAGAATAAGAAGAAGAAAGAAAGAAAGAAGGAGAAAATAAAAAGAAAGAAAGAAGAAAAGGAAGAAGAGGGATCATCGCGTTCTATTAACACATCCTCGTGTCCCAAGACTCCGAGACTGACATCTCTTAAATTCCCTGGACAACAAAGTCTAGTCTACACCCCGACATGGGACACAGCCCTGGGACGGCAGCAAATCACCGGTTCTTGTTCGTCCCACCCTAGCATAGACACGTCATCCCTACTTCTCTGTCAGCGCACGCCTCCCAGATGACACGTAAAAACGACAACATGAAAGTAGCCTGTCTGTTATCAAACTGGTCAGGTCTGTGCGCAAGTAGAGAAAAAAAAAGCAAACTTTAGAAAGCAAATAACTGTTAACAGACAAGCAACCGTACAGAGCTCATTTTGATCTAATTAACTTTAGGAAAAAAATTTTGACGAGCGTGGGACAAACTGGCAAAACAGAGTTATGCAATAATTAACGATCTGTTATTGATTGCCTTTGCTATCTTTTAGTGTTGTTATTGTTTGATGCTATTATTGTACATGTAGTTTCACTTACGAACCAGAAAAGTAAATAATTTGATGTCGACATGATCTTGTTGACACACACAAAAAAATGCCTAGACACGGACTGGAACCAGGTTAGAGTGACACGTAACAGTCTGCGAAATGGACTAGAAAGGTGCAGACTTCACAATAATGGAGGAAAACATCAAGCCCCACTCATGTAGTCAGGTTGAAGTATCGCGTTGGGAGCAACTCCTGATTGTGTTCAGAAAAAAAATATGCCGTCTCTTTAATAGAAGGACTCCTTCAGATCAAATGTCAGCACGTGATCTTCAGCACGTGATCTTCAGCACGTGATCTTCAACAAAATGACGTAGAATGCCGCTGTGATGGTACAGCTTTCAGGGCGGCAAAAACAGAGCTGGCAAAGACCCTGCTCTATCACTCCGTCTGCTCTCCTATTAACAGACTCAGCTTTGTGAAAGCGGCATAACTCTATGTTGCTAACAAACTTGCTATCTTGGGGGGGGGGGGCTCACTCTGAATCTTCCAAGTAACTTTCTTAATCCTCTCTTTGTTCTATGTTCTACACGTTGCTTGTGTTTCAGTATGTTCTCAGCATCGGCTGCCAGCAACAACAACAGCAACAGCAGCAACAACAGCAACAACAACAAAAACAGCAACAACAGCAATAACAACAACAGCAACAACACCAACAACCTGCTGGGAGTTCCAAGGAGATACAACACAAGCAACAGCTGTGGCTTCACCGTCTGGACCAAACGAGTATGGAGTTACCTGTTCTCAGCCATGTTACCGCTGAAAAGTTCTTAAACAGGTCCACTCCTGGAATTAAATAAATCACCTTCTTCCCTTTCGTTACGTGACAACCACATCTTAAAATTCTCACCACGGCAACATCTAAAAAGACATCGAGTTCGCAAACGGGACATTCTTCTAGAAAGGCTACAGGAAGCATGATATATCTACTAATTTTCCGTACTTTTGCTCCTTAACAATTAAACCATGCCTGAAACAAATGGACCAATCAGAACGCACGGAAATTGAACAAAGGGAACAATAGAACCATTAACTGAATATACAGTGCAGCCAAACAGGCAAGCGTGTGCAGAATAAAGACATTTCTAACAGCATTCGCCCAGGCATGAAATGATCCTGGTACAAGCTGTCTAGTGATTGCGAATTCATATTTCTGCGGTACAAATTTATGAAAACAGCTGATCAGAACTGACATTGTTCATCGAGGAATATGTAATGAAAATGATGAGCAATCACGTCTTCTATACGTAGATGTTCTGTAGATAACAGTGAAATAATAATCGGGTAATGGTGATAATAATAATCATAATAATAAAATGGTTCAGTTTTTTTTTTTGGCAAACGTGTAATCTGGCATGATTTAACACCTCAAAGTGCGATGATGTGAAATGTGCCGGTTTGAAAAAAAAATGTTAGCAATGTACGGTAGCCCGGTATACACAAATATGGTATATTTGTATCAAAATATGCCGTACAATATGAATAAAAAATATTAGCACATGTCTTTCATACATTCTCATGCGCGTAATTATTAACATGCAAAGATTATATATATATATATATATATATATATATATATATAGCTACAGACAAGGATTTCATAATACATTTTATGGATAATTTGGTATGCATTACACTTTGAATCTAATTGCCATAAAGTGATAGTATGTACACACAAGATAAATTATACGTATAACTTTCCCAGGCGACGTATAGTCTGCTGGACATGTATACCTGTACAAACTATGATAAACTTATTGTCATCACTAGATAACATAAACGAGTCTTACATCATAACAGTGTTTGGCAAAGAATAGAAAGCAAATCTTTGATACCAAAACTTTGAGAAAATCGCTAAATCCGTATACCCAAAATGTATCCATATCCTTGTGGTGAAGTGCTCGGTTTGCTAATCCGTTGGTACCGGGTTCAAATCCCAGCAGTGGGGATTTTTTTTTCTGTCACAACCAGACCAGAACGGACCCCGGTGGTCCACCCAGCCCCCAGAAATGGGTACCAGAGAAATCTAGGAAGGTAAATGCGGCCAGACGTGATAGTGACCACACCACACTTTCATGTACCGATGGTCTTGAAAATACGGGCCTAACATTGTATTTCCGGTACGCCTTCAATGACATGGAAACGGGGATTCTACCTGATCTTTTAATATTTGAAACATGTGAATTGTGACCCATTCTAGGATATCTCAGATTCAAACAATTAACTTCAATAATCATTTTTTTTTTTTTTATAGACAGAACTTGCAAATAAAAATGGTGGAAAAGATCTAACCAGAATTTCCAGTCAAGGCCGAGTCAGATATTTATTTTGAATATCAAACTCCGCGGACAGACTTAGCGGTCTGACCTGGAACTGTTGTCTCTTAAATCAGCGGTGAAAGATTTCACACTGTGTCATTCATGGTGCTTGTCGGACAATTTTCTCCTCAGTTGCTGGACGTTGTTGTCATACTTCTACGAGGACAAGTCAAAATATAATTTCAAGTCAAGGGAAGTAATCATATAAAAATATATGAAGATTTCTTTGACTCGGGCTCCGGTCTTTTTCATACATTTTAACGGTTTCATTCCTTGATTTTCCGTTACTTTTTGACGCACCTTCGTATCCAGTGTCTTCATTTTATCAAGGTCATCTAATTCTTCACCAGTCTTTCCATACTTTTTTATATTTCTGCAGCTGAACGTGTATGGTCTCTGTTATCTCTCTCTTGCACTTGTTCAGTTCTCGTAGTTGAATGCATGTTTTAGTTGAACTAAAATTTGTAACTGAACTTATATGTGTTAAAGAGTTGAATGTGAAAGATTTGCAACTGAATTTTTGTGTACGTTAGTTGAATGTAATAAAGTTTGTGATTTGAATTGCATGTACACCGAGAGTTGAACGTAAAAGATTTGTAGTTGAACTTGTGTGTACGAGAGTTGAAAATATGAGAATTGTAGTTTGACTTGTGTGTACGAGAGGTGAACATAAAAGAATTGTAGTTGAACTTGTGTGTACGAGAGTTTAATGTATAAGATTTGTAGTTTCACTTGTGCGTACAGGAGTTGAATATAAAAGATTTATAGTTGAACTTGTGTGTACGAGAGTTGAACATACAAGATTTGTAGGTGAACTTGTGTGTAAGAGAATTGAACGTAAAAGATTTGTTGTTGAACTTGTGTGTACGAGAATTGAACGTAAAAGATTTGTTGTTGAACTTGTGTGTACGAGAGTTAAGCGTAACAGATTGGCAGTTGAACTTGTGTGTACGAGAGTTGAACATAAAAGATTTGTAGTTGAACTTGTGTGTATGAGAGTTGAACATAAAAAGAGTTGTAGTTGAAATTGTGACTAATATCGCAAATAAAGATTTTGTTTTTTTGAAAGTTGTATTTAATTCTTGCTGGCTATGTGTGCGCGTAGAAGACTGCTATTAAACCAATGTAGTTTATCTGTGACATTATGATAAAGGACACAATCTCAGAAGAACCTGCAAGTTCAGTTCTTCAGAATAGGTTCCCTTTGTCTGTTCGTTCGCTCATTCACTCATCCAGCATCTTATGACAACATAAAGGAGTCCTTTCTGTTCTACTTTTCTAGAGTGATCTGCCTGATTAATCCCGCCTGCCCTACTTCCTTAAAATAAGCTCCATGTTTATAATCATCTTCCGTTTCTGAACTTAAAAGAACTCTTGCACGTGACTCTCCAAACCGACAGGCGACTGTCTCGCTAGCATTTCTCTACCTGGCTGAAGGGTTCTACATCAGAAGTGGTCTGTGATTACATGCATCAGTATGAGTCTTTATATTAATCTTCCACAGGTTGGTAATCACATCTCTCTAATAATGTAAAAAAAACCGGTATCTGTTAATACAATTCTCCTAGGAATTCAGCCTGAAATATACTATCCCTTCAAGTTTCACATGCTCATTGTTCTTGCCATCTATTTTCATTATTTCCCATTTTTGGACGTGAATCTGTAGGTTTATTGTCTTAAAAGTAAGGTTCAGTTCACTTCTTTTCTAGACGATGAACTCTAAATATATGGTCCAATTTATGCCTATGTTTTCACTCTGATTTCTAGTGTTTTAAATATATGGTCCAATTCAAGCCTATGTTTTTACTCTAAGATCTATTGTTTTAAATATATGGTCCAACTGATGTATATTTAGACGCTGACTTCTAGAACTACTTCTTTAAAAATAAGTTTGAATTAAAGTATCTTTTTTCCCATGACCTCTGTAGGGTATACCTAGTGTCTGCGAGGTCAGTTTTTCTTCTTGTCTCACCTAATGTCTGTGAGGTCAGTTTTTCTTCTTGTCTCACCTAATGTCTGTGAGGTCAACTTTTCTTCTTGTCTCAAAACAATCCTTCTCTCTGCCCAGTGCGACGTCATGAAGAATGGAAGAACATGTGCACTACGGACAACCGTAAAAACTCTATAACTTAACGCTAAACCAACAAATCAGCTATAAAATCGATGACTGTATGTGTTTGTTGAAGTAAATGGCATTTCTTGTTAAGATGGCATAATCAGACACGAACTTCCATCTAGCAACGGTAAGTATGGACAGAGTTTAGTGACAAAAGTAAAAGAACTCGCATAACCTATATGGCTGGAAATCTCTTATCTGAGTACAAATCGCGGGTAATAAATACAAAACATGGGGAAAAAAGACACTAACTAGTGTCTACCTGCCATGCTTTTTACAAAACAGTGAATGTTAAGTGGTAAAACAGGGTAACCAACTCTGAGTTTCGATATGATAACAACACTCAACAGAAGGAGGCTAACAGGCTGGGACATGCTGCAAGAATTGGAAACACCTACATATACAAACAATATTACGTAGTGACCTTCAGCAGAATAGAAGGTCATTTTGAGATACAAGGACCCAAACACGGTATCTAAGAGAGTTCTCTCTATCGGGAAGAGCTGGTAAAAACTGTGCCAAGTGGAGAACTTGTCGCGTGGCTGCTGCGTTACTCAAAGAGATGCGATCTATCTGTGCAAACGTTGCTGCTAGTGTGGTCGGTTGTGTGACGTTGCTGCTAGTGTGGTCAGTTGTGTGACGTTGCTGCTAGTGTGGTGTGGTCAGTTATGTGACGTTGCTGCTAGTGTGGTCGGTTGTGTGACGTTGCTGCTAGTGTGGTCGGTTGTGTGACGTTGCTGCTAGTGTGGTCAGTTGTGTGACGTTGCTGCTAGTGTGGTCAGTTGTGTGACGTTGCTGCTAGTGTGGTCAGTTGTGTGACGTTGCTGCTAGTGTGGTCAGTTGTGTGACGTTGCTGCTAGTGTGGTCAGTTGTGTGACGTTGCTGCTAGTGTGGTCGGTTGTGTGACGTTGCTGCTAGTGTGGTCAGTTGTGTGACGTTGCTGCTAGTGTGGTGTGGTCAGTTATGTGACGTTGCTGCTAGTGTGGTCAGTTGTGTGACGTTGCTGCTAGTGTGGTCAGTTGTGTGACTGTGCTGCTAGTGTGGTCAGTGGGTGACGTTGCTGCTAGTGTGGTCAGTTGTGTGACGTTGCTGCTAGTGTGGTCAGTTGTGTGACTGTGCTGCTAGTGTGGTCAGTTGTGTGACGTTGCTGCTAGTGTGGTCAGTTGTGTGACGTTGCTGCTAGTGTGGTCAGTTGTGTGACGGTGCTGCTAGTGTGGTCAGTTGTGTGACGTTGCTGCTAGTGTGGTCAGTTGTGTGACGTTGCTGCTAGTGTGGTCAGTTGTGTGACGTTGCTGCTAGTGTCGTCAGTTGTGTGACGTTGCTGCTAGTGTGGTCGGTTGTGTGACGTTGCTGCTAGTGTGGTCAGTTGTGTGACGTTGCTGCTAGTGTGGTCAGTTGTGTGACGTTGCTGCTAGTGTGGTCAGTTGTGTGACGTTGCTGTTAGTGTGGTCAGTTGTGTGACGTTGCTGCTAGTGTGGTCGGTTGTGTGACGTTGCTGCTAGTGTGGTCGGTTGTGTGACGTTGCTGCTAGTGTGGTCAGTTGTGTGACGTTGCTGCTAGTGTGGTCAGTTGTGTGACGGTGATGCTAGTGTGGTCAGTTGTGTGACGTTGCTGCTAGTGTGGTCAGTTGTGTGACGTTGCTGCTAGTGTGGTCAGTTGTGTGACGGTGATGCTAGTGTGGTCAGTTGTGTGACGTTGCTGCTAGTGTGGTCAGTTGTGTGACTTTGCTGCTAGTGTGGTCAGTTGTGTGACGTTGCTGTTAGTGTGGTCAGTTGTGTGACGTTGCTGCTAGTGTGGTCAGTTGTGTGACGTTGCTGTTAGTGTGGTCAGTTGTGTGACGTTGCTGCTAGTGTGGTCAGTTGTGTGACGTTGCTGTTAGTGTGGTCAGTTGTGTGACGTTGCTGCTAGTGTGGTCGGTTGTGTGACGTTGCTGCTAGTGTGGTCGGTTGTATCAAACAAATATTACTAGAGTCAGCATGGAAAACAGAAACGCTACCAGAGCAAACGAAGCTCGTGAACGTCACAGACAGCTGACATACACCCACTTCACAGCTGTCTTATAAAGGGAAGAGAACCGTTAAAGTGTTGCCATACTTAAAATGGCATACTTAAAATGTCATACTTAAAATGTCATACTTAAAATGTCATACTTAAAATATCATACTTAAAGTGCGATCAGCCCTTCACCAGCTGTCATGTTTCAAAAACCTTGTCACAGAGCAGTAGAATTAGAAATTCCTTTAGCTCGGCCATGAAAGAATGCGTGTGATGATTCCCGCGGTATAACTGGTTCTATCAGTGAAGATTTAGACAAGGTCTATGGTACAGTCTCTCCCCCCCCCCCTCTTTAAAAAAAAAGACGAGGGTGGTTGGCACTAGAAGATAAGGAAAATATAAACAATAGAATATTTCGGCAAAATGCCTTTATCAAGGACTACATCGAAGACAAAGCAGATAAATGCATGAAAACAAGTTACTTATCTGATTCCCCTCTGACTCAGGAAGAGACCCAACTGAAATTATGAGAAGAAATTAAAAGCGGTCAAGCATGAAATAACGGTCAGGCGAAGGGGGGGGGGGGTTACCCTTAGCAAACATTTGGTTGCTTGGCAGAGAAAAGAGACTGACTGTCGCTCGGAACTGGAGACATCACCTCTAGTCAATAAACATCTGTTATGGTCATCACATACTATTTAAAACACATCTACATTTTTCATTCTTAGCTAGTCTTATCAAGGCTAACATTTCCTCCTTCATGCACGTGCTGTGATAAATAAGTTGATACTTTATCATACCAACACTCAATATATTTCAAAGCTGCGACACACAAACAAGTCCAACTATTTAAACAAATAATCCACCGAAGAAATAAAGCAAAATCGCAGATCAGACATAAATACATGCATACAACAAAGGTAAATTTCTGTCGCGTGAGTACTACAGGGTCCTGAAACACCGAACGAGTGAGCACGTGACACATTAATCAAAGGGGCATAATTGGTACACTAAACAAAAGGGGCGTAATTGCTTTATATACAGGTCACAGCCTTTGCTAATGGTATCAGTTTGAAACAGCAGTGTGAGCCACACAGTTCATGATATTCATTCTGGTAATGAAAAATAAAAAACATATATGTAATAGCACACAATGACCAGCAATGAAAACAATATCAGTCAATTGTTATTTATACAATCTAGGCAACGGTAGGGGAGGCCTAGTTGAAAGAGCATCTTGCTGCTCAGCAAAATGTGGATTCTAGTCATAAGCTGGCTAGGATCCCTCCAGGAAAGCGTAGTTCATGTAGTAGTGGCATGCCCTTCAAATATATCCAGGTTAATGCTTTCTGATAATGTCTCTGAAAAAAAATAATCTTCTGCAAGGCGAGACACACCAGACCAAACTTTCTACGTTAATGTCAGTATATTAAGAGAAAAAAAACACTTATATTCACGAAAATATAAATAGATGCACATTCATATCAACGTACATACATCTATATAATAATAAAATATATCGATATAATTACAATAATAATTTATGGTACTTTAATGCACTTCCAAACAGGCTCTTCAATGTCACAAACTTAATATTGCACAATAGGTATCAGTATCTCAGTGTTTGGTCTATATCAAATATTACACGATAAGTGTCCGTATCTTAGTATTTGGTTTATATCAAATATTGCACAATAAGTGTCCGTATGTCAGTGTTTGGTTTATAACAAATATTGCACAATAAGTGTCCGTATCTCAGTGTTTGATTTATAAAAAAATTGCTACATTAGTTATATTAAGTCTTCACTCAAAAGCAAACACACTAAACGAAACAAAACGCCAATATTCTACACGTTACATTATACAATGAAAGAATAATGTAACGCTGACATAGAAATACATTATAATGTTAACACAAAGTATAATCCTGTCAGTTTCTAAATTTAACAGAAAGTAAAAATTGGGAGAAAATGTCACATTAGAACAATGTGACGCTATCACAACCCACAGTTTTAAAAAAAAATGTCTCGTGGTAATAATATATTACATTGTTAGCACAGCATAATGTAAGCTTTGTGTAAAGTTACTGAACATATAAATTATATAATTTTATGACATCAGATAACGAAACACGGTAAATGTTAAAAAAAAAATAACGTTACGGCTAACAAACCAGTAACTCTGGTAAAGTTACAGCAGACAGACGACCTCTGAGTAAATATCTTAGCACCAAAACAGGAAATCTTTGAAAAGAAAACAAAAACTTCTAACGTGGGCCGATCGGTAAAATGAAAAACTTTTTTTTTTTTAACTTTGACAAAAATTTCAAACAATTTTAACATCAGTGAAGACCCTAACAAGAAAACTAAGATTGTAGGTGATGCTGAGGAGACATATGTAGACAGGAATAGATGTTGGTTCATTAACAATATTCTGTACCTTCAGACAGTAGCCATCATGCTTATACTGTATATGTAGTGATTTCTAAACATTTTGTTTCTTCAGCTTATTCAGATGTTTAGCTTTTCTTTTTCTCTGGATATAGTTCTCTCTTTTTTTTCTGTTGAGCTTTCCATTGTCAGTATTTTCTAACTTCAGGCTTCTCTAACTTACGTCTTTTCTAATTTTAGTCTTCTCTATCTTCAGTCTTTTCTAACTTCAGTCTTCTCTAACTTGTCTTCTCTAACTTCATTCTTTTCTAAATTCAGTCTTCTCTAACTTCAGCCTTTCCTAACTTCAATCTTCTCTAACTTCAATCTTCTCTAACTTGTCTTCTCTTACTTCAGCCTTCTCTTACTTCAGTCTTCTCTATCTTCAGTCTTTTCTAACTTGTCTTTTCTAACGTCTTCTCTTACTTCAGTCTTCTCCAAATATGAGTAAATACTGATCTATCATTCTCGAACAGTTTTAGTGGCTGACTGCGATCAGTAAAACCCTAGACTAGTCTGAACCACGAAGATCTGAAATATCATGGTCAGAACCATCAAGATGAGAAACATCAGGGTCAGAAGTGAAATATCAGGGTCAAAACTATCAATGTCTGAATATCAAAGTCTGAAATATCAAGACTGGATTTATCAACAGAGATTTTGAAGATTAACCCTTATGCCACTTACGGTTTCTATGGCAACTGTTATAAATGTAAACATTCATGTGGCTGCATTTCATCAGTGTTCATATATGCATACATGAAAGATTTTAGATGTTTATTTTGCTTACACACTGTTACGTCTTTATATAAATAAATGAATATTTATAAATATACAATTATAAGATCTATTGTTATTTCTCTCATTTTAACATTTTCTCACTCATCATTTCTTCTGCTCTGATTAGGCCGTTAACTCTTTAACCCCGAGCTGGTGACTCAGTTTAACGAGCGCTGACCGGCCTCGTTATCTGCTGCATGTTATGAATATCCATCTCTGTTGCTGGGATTCTGGGCTCTTTGATTAAACACAGGAGCTGTTGTTCCACTTGTGTTGCTGAGAAGGTTATTTAACTTGTGTAGGCTGCATCTAAACATGTGGCAGTGTTGCAACCAGGGGAGGTAAATGCTGTAGCTTGGATGGTGCGCATGTCTTTTGGACAAGGCAGTAACGCTATAAGCAAAAGTTCAATGACCAACAGTTGTTGATTATTTAGTTGTTTCTTTTAATTTTCTCTGAAAAATCTTTCTTTTAATACTATAAATTTGCGCGTTTTTATCCATTTATTTGTTATTTTTTTGTCCTTTCCCCCAGAGTTTCTGGAATTTATGATTCTGTTTTTATTTTCTAAAAAAAAAAACAATCTGTACACTAGAACATTCAACATTATTGAATATATTGTAATAATTTTAGGACGAGAACATCTTTTTTTCTGACTTGTATTTGTTTTTGCTTACTCATACATCAAACTTTTGAGGATGTAGAGTGTAGAATGTGAATAGTAGACATTAACTCTAGCTTTATTATCAAAGTCGTTCTTATAGAAGAATAGAGTGGTGGTCATAGACAGAGGGTAAGTCATAGACAGAGTGTAAGTCATAGACAGAGTGTAAGTCATAGACAGAGTGTAAGTCAAAGACAGAGGGTAAGTCATGGACAGAGTGTAAGTCATAGACAGAGTGTAAGTCATGGACAGAGGGTAAGTCATGGACAGAGAGTAAGTCATGGACAGAGAATCAGTCATAGACAGAGAGTAAGTCATAGACAGAGGGTAAGTCATGGACAGAGAATAAGTCATAGACAGAGGGTAAGTCATGGACAGAGGGTAAGTCATGGACAGAGGGTAAGTCATAGACAGAGGGTAGGTCATGGACAGAGGGTAGGTCATAGACAGAGGGTAAGTCATAGACAGAGGGTAAGTCATAGACAGAGGGTAAGTCATAGACAGAGGGTAAGTCATAGACAGAGGGTAAGTCATAGACAGAGGGTAAGTCATGGATAGAGAATAAGTCATAGACAGAGGGTAAGTCATGGATAGAGGGTAAGTCATAGACAGAGGGTAAGTCATAGACAGAGGGTAAGTCATAGACAGAGGGTAGGTCATGGACAGAGGGTAAGTCATAGACAGAGGGTAAGTCATAGACAGAGGGTAAGTCATAGACAGAGGGTAAGTCATAGACAGAGGGTAGGTCATAGACAGAGGGTAAGTCATGGACAGTGGAATCACGGCGTTCTCGCAGTAGAAAGTAAGAATAAAAATACAACTTTAAAATATGCAACAAAATTTAGCAACAAAAAATCTAATTACAACTTTAAGAAATAGACAGTATTTTCTGAGCACCTAATAAAAAAGAGCTCAAAAAATTATAATAACTGAGAAGATAAGAAGGAAAAGAGGCAGAAGACGACCAGCGAAGATGCCATGACAGAAGTCACCATCTGAGCTAACTTAAAAAAAAAGTGATGGGCCTGGAACTTGGGAGAATATCTAAACTGCCAGTGACTATGGGCCCGGAACCAGGTGATAATGGTTAGAACCAGACAGAACAAAAGTAAGTGGGACATATAGAACGACATAACAATTTGCAGATTTACACTACAGAGGAAAAGTCCACAGTGAAAACATTCCCCACATTCTACATCCAGAAATTCTGTTCTTCCCCGTCTATGGTGCTTGCTGTTTTTCCACCTACAACATATTCTTGATCTGGCTGTCTTTGGTTTCCTTCTTTTTATTTCAAGGCTTTCTTTAAGGGCCTTCTTTCAGGGTTTTCTTTCAGGGTTTTTTTTGTGTGCTTTCTTTCAGGGTTTTCTTTCAGTGTTTTCTTTCGGCGCTTGCTTTCAGGGTTTTCTTTCATGGCTTTCTTTCAGGGTTTTCTTTGAGGGTTTTCTTTCAGGATTTTCATTCAGGGATTTCTTTAATGGATTTCTTTCAGGGTTTTCTTTCAGGGTTTTACTTCAGCGATTTCTTGCAGGGTTTTCTTTCTGGGATTTCTTTCAGGGTTTTTGTTCAGGGTTTTCTTTCAGGTTTTTCTTTCAATGCTTTCTTTCAGGATTTTCATTCGGGGCTTTCTTTTAGGGCTTTCTTTCAGGGTTTTCTTTCTGGGCTTTCTTTAATAGTTCTCTTTGATGGCTTTATTTCATGCTTTCTTTCAACATTTTCTTACATGGCTTTCTTTGATGGCTTTCTTTCAGGATTTTTTTTTAGGGTTTTCTTTCAGGGCTTTCTGTGATGGCTTTCTTTCAAGGCTTTCTTTCAGGGCTTTCTTTCACGACTTTCTTTCAGGGCTTTATTTTGTATCGTATACCCTGTTCTATTTATAGTTTTAGCATATTTGTTTGGCTTTATAGCAGAACCATTCTAGCAACTTTTTGTCAGCAAATGATGGGGATCGTCGATGTCAAAGAAGATGTGAAAATGACAAACCAGTCAATGAAATAGTTTTAGAAAGCAACAAAAATGAGCGTATCTGAAAACAACGACAAATAGTTTTATAAACTTATCAGCTAAAAGTAGCGTATCTTAAAGCAGTGATCGTGGTAACCGACAGTCACCAGTAAATTACCGACTACACAAAAGAGAAAAACTGAAGCTTTTAGAGGTCATCGGTTACTGTAACCGGTTTATATTATTTAAAAAAAAACTAGTGAAGGCAACCAAGGAAATCGTTTGGAAGATAATGGAGGGCAGCAAGGAAGATTATGCTCAGTTTGCATGGGGGGAGAATCAGCCAGTTTTAATTCTGGGTCAGCAAGTGAACAATTTGTAAAGATCAAGTTTGGCCGCTAATAAGACAAGAAGAAGACTTTATACGAACTTTTGTTTGTAAAGTGTTTAATTTTACTTTAAAAGTGTATAAAGTACCCAATGTTGTATTGAGAAAACTGGTATTTCGGAAAGTACTTCAAGTATATCTACACTACCAGAACTTAATATTGAAGAAGGCTGGCTAGTAAAGAGGATTAAAGAGAGAAAACCTAAATATTTTGGACACATTAAACGTCATGACAATCTAGAGAAGACCGTCTTGGAAGGGTACATAATGGGAAAAAGAAAGAGAGGAAGACCAAGACAAAGATGGCTGCAAGACATCGTTGATGATCTGCACATGGATGCATCAGCAGCAGGCCATCTTGCTCACAACCGAGAGGCCTACAGGAGTGCTGTTTGGGAGGCAAAGTTCCGCAATGGACATGTAAATGAATGAATGAACTTCAAGTAAAGTGAAAGACAGCTACAACTGTACTCCTTTCAAAAAATCCTAGCACGATCACTGCTTTAAAGGTTTGAAAACTTCGTTAAACCTGATACCGTGATAAAGGTGTGAAAACATCGTTAAACCTGATACCGTGATAAAGGATTGAAAACTTCGTTAAACCTGATACCGTGATAAAGGTTTGAAAACTTCGTTAAACCTGATACCGTGATAAAGGTTTGAAAACTTCGTTAAACCTGATACCGTGATAAAGGTTTGAAAACTTCGTTAAACCTGATACCGTGATAAAGGTTTGAAAACTTCGTTAAACCTGATACCGTGATAAAGGTTTGAAAACTTCGCAAAAACTTGATATCATGATAAAGGTTTGAAAACTTCGCAAAACCTGATACCGTGATAAAGGTTTGAAAACTTCGCAAAACCTGATACCGTGATAAAGGTTTGAAAACTTCGCAAAACTTGATACCGTGAGTTTCTCTTGCAGTCAGAATTTCACACTTTTCATACATGCTTAAGATATTTAGCTTTAATGAAACATGACAAAAGAATTTTATACTTTTTTTCCCCCTCGTTTAGAAATCTGAAATACAGATGACTAAATTCAAAGTCAAAATTCCATCATCAGAGTTTCTTCACTTTTAAATTCATTGCTCACACTGGTCAGTACAATCTGAAGTATAAAAAACACAAAAGGTGAATAACTATTTACTAAAAAAAAAAAAAAGCAATAAATTATCAGTTGGAATCTAGACACAAGTAACAGCCTATCTTTGCTTGTCAGAGCTGTCCACATGCCATCAGCACGGGCCGACCTGCTGGTGTAATGTTCACGCAGAATTGCTCCTACAAGGTAGAATTTGGAGGAAACCAAAACAATGCATATGATAATAGTAAACAGAACAGTGCGCTCAAATTAATGACGTCATAAGGCTGTTTCATCACCCGTCACAGCCGTGCTCTTGCCGTTTTCTGTTGGGAGGGTCATGTATTGAGAGTATTCGCGCTCTACCGGCATGGCCGCTCCCGTGAAAAGTCGTTTGAAGGTCTCCCGGAACTGCTTGCTCATCCCGCAGTAAATGAAAAAGTTCAAGGGGTAACTGAGGAGAATGAAAAAGTTGGCGAAAAGGCTGAATACCTGCAAAAGATAAATAAAAACGAAACTAATAAATGACAAGTATATGTGAACAAAAAGTTGCATTATAAAAATAGGCTAGAATGAGTAATAGTAATAATTAGTTGGCATAAACTACACAGCGCTGCAGCTTCTGTCGGTGGAAACAATGATTATCCAAGATCAAGGTCATCCTTGTGCTGCTTCTAGAAATAAGCCGTGCTGCTCATAAAAACAAGGTTTGCTGTTCGTAGGAACAGGTTGCACTGCTCTTAAGAAAAAGCCTTTGTCGTTCCAGGAATATATGTAGACTGCGATTCTCCTAGGAACAGACCACAGTGCCCATAAGAAGAGACCATAGGACTCCTAGGAAGAGACCATAGTACTTTCAGGAAAAGGCAATAAGGCTCATAGGAAGAGACAACAGTCCTTTCAGGAAGTGGCAATAGTGCTTTCAGAAAGAGGCAATAAGGCTTTCAGGAAAAGGCAATAAGGTTAATAGGAAGAGACAACAGTCCTTTCAGGAAGAGGCAATAAGGTCTCATAGGAAGAGGCAACAGTCATTTCAGGAATAGGCAATAGTGCTTTCAGGAAGAGCCAATAGTGTTTTCAGGAAGAGGCAATAGTTCTTTCAGGAAGAGGCAACAGAGCTTTCAGGAAGAGGCAATAGAGCTTTCAGGAAGAGGCAATAAGGTCTCATAGGAAGAGGCAACAGTCATTTTAGGAATAGGCAATAGTGCATTCAGGAAGAGGCAATATTGCTTTCAGGAAGAGGCAATAGGGCTTGTAGGAAGAGACAATAGTCCTTTCAGGAAGAGGCAATAGCGCTTACAGGAAGAGGCAATAAGGCTTTCAGGAAGAGGCAATAAGGCTTTCAGGAAGAGGCAATAATGCTTTCAAGAAAAGACCATAGTGCTTTCAGGAAAAGACCATAGTGCTTTCAAGAAAAGGTCATAGTGCTTTCAAGAAAAGGCCATAGTGCTTTCAAGAAAAGGCCATAGCGCTTTCAGGAAGAGACTATAGTGCTTTCAGGGAGAGACAATAAGGCTCATAGGAAGAGACAGTAGTGTTTTCAGAAAGAGGCAATAGTGCTTTCAGGAAAAGACCACAGTGCTTTCAGGAAAGGACCACAGTGCTTTCAGGAAAAGGTAATAGTGCTTTCAGGAAGAGGTAATAGTGCTTTTAGGAAAAGACCACAGTGATTTCATGAAGAGCTAATAGTGCTTTCAGGAAAAGACCCAAGTGCGTTCAGGAAAAGATCATAGCGCTTTCAGGAAACGACCACAGTGCTTTCAGAAAGAGACTACAGTGCTCCTAGAAAGATGCTGCTGCGCCTGTTCTGCTAGACTCTTCGCATGCTAGACCTCATCTAGGAGGTCCTCGTAGTGGTGGTGGAGCCTACCGGTAAACCAGCATTGTGGATCCACTTCAGAAAAAAAAAGAACTTCCAAGTCATACTCCCGGAATCAGTCTCACACGGACACAAAGCCTACCTTTCAGGAATATCCCATGTTTGATGCAGTAAACACAAGTTAGCAGTCCCAACGTAATCAAAACAATAATATAACAACAACAACAGCAACAACAAAGAGGAGTAATCATCCAGGATGAAATTTTAAAAAAAAAACGTCTTTCATGTTTTTTTTTTCTCAGTAAAGAAATAATTTGACATAAATGACAAAACATTGACACAGTCTTCAGATTCCATAAAACTTGAAAGAAAAACGTCAAGAGATGAAAGATGTTCAAAGAGAATTAACAAATAACGGGAGATAACTGCGAGTACTTCCAATAAATTAGTGTGGACGTAAATGGCAAAGATGTAATAGAGCAATGAAAGTTGTTAAATATTGTATTTGCAATGATCTCGCCTCTGTCACTGACAAAAAAAAAACATGGGAATAAATCATCGAGACAATAATAAATCTGTAACTCTAGAAATGTTTACATAAATAATGCAGGAATATATACGACAGATGAAAAATGCGACAAACAAGGAAGTATTTTCATCAAATGAAATAGATTGCGGAAACTCCATATAAAGTAAACTGGATATCTCTCTCTCTCTCTCTGAACCTTAAGTGCCCAGGGCACATGGGGCTTCCGCAAGGGTTTTCCACAAATGCCTGTCTTTCGCCTTTTTTTCTGCTCTTGCCCAGGTGAGCCCTCTATTGCTCAACATCCTTTCTGTTGTTCTTCTCCATGTCTCTTTTGGTCTACCCTTACTTCTGCTCCCCTGTGGTGTCCATCTTAGTGCTATTTTTGGTAGTGAGTTGTCAGTCATTCGGAGCACATGTCCCAACCATCGCCAGCGTCTTTCCTCAATAATTGTTGTCAGTGGTTTCATCTGCATTTCTGCCAATAAGATGTTATTTCTTATGGTGTTTGGCCAAAATATTTTTTTAATTCTACGTAAACATTTAGTCTGGAAAGAATTCAACTTGTTTTCTATGGTTTTGGTGATTTTCCAGCATTCACTTCCATAGAGTAGTACACTTAGAACATTACTCTTAAATATCCTGATTTTCATATTTATGCTTAGTTTATTTGATTTCCATATATTCTGTAGCATTGCAAAAGTCTGTTTTGCTCTAGTAAGTCTGCTGTTGATGTCCTCTGTGCTGTCTCCATTTTCTACTACTCTGCTGCCAAGGTATACAAATTCGTTGACCTCCTCCACTAACTTGTTATCTACTCTGAGTACATTTCTGTTGTTCACATTTTGCTTCATTAACTTTGTCTTTCCTACGTTGATCTTTAGTCCTATGTTGTTTGCATTCTGGGTTAACTTGTTTATTTTATCTTGCATATCTTTGTGACTGCTTGATAATAGACAAACTGGATATCAGCTCGGCCTTTTTGCTAAGAAGTTTTTAAACCAAACACCCTCACCACCACCAGCTGGTGCAATTATCTAGCATCACCACGCGACGTACTAAAAAAAAACAGGAAGAAAAAAGAGAAAAAAAAGCAAAATAAGAAAAGGTTCCATTTACTTCTGTTTACTACAGAACCATCTTCTTTGATGAAAAGTGTCATTATAATGCCATCGTCAGTCCTCTGGAGCATATGGCATCAACAAAGGTTCTTCAGCCAATCCTTTCTTGAGCAAGTCCAGGTACCTCAAACCATGACCTTGTCATTTAAACAGGGCGTGAGAAATTTCCTCAGAAGAATGTTCTATGGACACATACGATGACAAAGAACGACCAACAAAAGCAAACAGAGAATGAAACGTAAACAAATCCATTAAAAAAACCCGAGAGCTATCACTCACTCGACACACAACGAAAGAGGAACTTTGAAAACATCGTAACAACAGGAAAGATGAGGAGAGGCAGAGGAAGGCCAAGAGGAAAAGTACTGGCCTGTTTGATGTGATGGAAAAACAAACAAAAAAAGTCACAAACTGAGCCTGACAGGGCGTCCTCCCTTGAAATCTGCGCAGAAGCGTGGCCATCAACGCCTGCCATACCGGACCTAAACATGATGATGACGATGAAGATGATGATGATGATGATGATGATGAAGAGAAAGAACTGAAAAGCAGTTTTGGAGGAACTAGACAAAGATGCTCCCGGAAAAAAGATATAAAAAAAGCTAAAACTAAATAAATCTGCCAGGAAACATAATTAGAAATTGTTACATGAGCCATGGAAAGAATGGCAGTACTGAATGTGACAATCATGAGCCATGGAAAGAGTGGCAGTACTGAATGTGACAATCATGAGCCATGGAAAGACTGGCAGTACTGAATGTGACAATCATGAGCCATGGAAAGACTGGCAGTACTGAATGTGACAATCATGAGCCATGGAAAGAATGGCAGTACTGAATGTGACAATCATGAGCCATGGAAAGAGTGGCAGTACTGAATGTGACAATCATGAGCCATGGAAAGACTGGCAGTACTGAATGTGACAATCATGAGCCATGGAAAGACTGGCAGTACTGAATGTGACAGTCATGAGCCATGGAAAGACTGGCAGTACTGAATGTGACAGTCATGAGCCATGGAAAGAATTTCAGTACTGAATGTGACAGTCATGAGCCATGGAAAGACTGGCAGTACTGAATGTGACAATCATGAGCCATGGATAGACTGGCAGTACTGAATGTGACAGTCATGAGCCATGGAAAGACTGGCAGTACTGAATGTGACAATCATGAGCCATGGATAGACTGGCAGTACTGAATGTGACAGTCATGAGCCATGGATAGACTGGCAGTACTGAATGTGACAATCATGAGCCATGGATAGACTGGCAGTACTGAATGTGACAGTCATGAGCCATGGAAAGACTGGCAGTACTGAATGTGACAATCATGAGCCATGGAAAGACTGGCAGTACTGAATGTGACAATCATGAGCCATGGATAGACTGGCAGTACTGAATGTGACAGTCACTGGAAAGCTCAAGGAAAACAAGAACGGGAGTAAGAGTATATTGGCCAAATGGTAGAAGAAAGGACAGGTAATCAGTCTAATTAGAAATAAAGAAAAAAAAGTGGAATAACAGAAACAGCATCTCCACATCAAATAAATGAACGAATTTGAACATGAAATTTTTAGATTAAATACTAGGAGTACTATAAAATTACACAGTGTTTTTACAACATAAAAAATAATCATTCTGTTCAGGTGTACTACCAGAAAAATAAACAGTCTGTCCAGGTGTACTAACAGAGCAATACATTTGTCCAGGTGTACTAATAGAGCAATAAACAATTTGTCCAGGTGTACTAACAGAGCAATAAACAGTTTGTCCAGGTGTACTACAATAACAGTAAGCAGTTTATTCAGGTGTGCCCCAGAACAATAAACATTCTGTCCAGGTGTACTACCAGAACAATAAACAGTCTGTCAAGTTGTACTACCAGAACAATAAACAGTCTGTCAGGTTGTACTACCAGAACAATAAACAGTCTGTCAAGTTGTACTACCAGAACAATAAACAGTTTGTCAGGTTGTACTACCAGAACAATAAACAGTCTGTCAAGTTGTACTACCAGAACAATAAACAGTTTGTCAGGTTGTACTACCAGAACAATAAACAGTCTGTCAAGTTGTACTACTATAACAATAAGCAGTTTTTCAAGGTGTACTACCAGAAGAATAAACAGTCTGTCAAGGTGTACTACCAGAACAATAAACAGTCTATTAAGGTGTACTACCAGAGCAATAAACAGTCTTTTAATGTGTACTATCTTGAACAGTTTGTCAAAGTGTACTACCAGAACAAAAGGCAGTCTGTCCAGGTGTACTACCAGAACAATAAACAGACACAAATGTCCTTCACTTTCTCTGCTGTCATTGATTTCAGCCTTATCCGAGTGTTTCGTCTATATTCTGGGGGCGTGCTTCTTTTTTGTTTTGTCCTATTTTATTTAATTATGTATGTAAGCCTCAGGATCACATACAATCGTGGATTGTTCAGTCATCGAAAATATTCAACCATAACTTTTTTTAAAAGTCGATATTTTCATGACAATTGGGGCATACAGTAGCTATATTCCATGTTCCCATCTTCCACTGTAATATCACTAACAAATCCCATTCATATTTCAGTAAACAAATGCCATGTAACTTCTGATGAGACAGAGGAAAAAAATTTAGAAAACTTAAGAGTTCCATACATAAAATAATACCGTCACCACAGCAGCGGCAACAACAGGGAAAAACAAGGCTACCTGTGTACAGGTTAATACAACGCTAACTGTGTACAGGTTAATACCATTAACCTTTAACCACCTCCAACTGGCAGGTGAAATCCAATATTCGTTTTACTGCCTGCCCGCTCTGCCAGGTTGGCTGTAAAATTAACCCACGTAAAAGCAGTATAAAGCAATATCGCTGACAAGCGGTGCATCTGAAAGCCAAAACTATTTTCACTGCACGACAGCCTGGCAAAGCACAGTATTAAAATTGATTGTCGTTTGCATTGAAGTGACATGCAAAGTGGCCAGAGAATGAGAGAGAGAGAGAGAGAGAGGGAGGGAAGGAAAGAGAGACGGAGGGAGGGAGTGATTAATTTTACTTAAATGACCATGAGTTAAAACTGTCAATAGATTTCTTAGGTTACACACACACATAAAAATGTGGGCACAAACTTACATTTGTTGAAAAGAGAGAGAGAGGGGGGGAAGGGAGGGAGGGAGAGACAGAGGTAGAGAGAGAAAGAGGGAGGGAGGGAGGGAGAGAGAGAGAAGGAGAGAGAGAGGGAGTGATTAATTTTACTTAAATGATCATGAGTTAAAAGTGTCAATAGATTTCTTAGGTTAGACACACACACATAAAAATGTGGGCACAAACTTACATTTGTTGAAAAAAGAGGATTAGCAGCCGAGACTTGCAGAATATGCCCTTTAGCAATTTGGTTGCAGAGAGACTTTTCTAACTGCAGTTTGTTCGTGCCTATGTCTGAACCCTTACACTTTCGCCTGTCCATCTTTGATTATTTTTTAACGTACAAAATGCGCAATTTTCGCCCATTCCATTAATGGAATCCCAGCTTTCCATTCGGACATGGCCGATCTCGCTTTCCTAACAATAAAAGTAATTTCGGCTTAATCGTAAGAACAAGTTAAGCAAACAGGGGAGCAGCAGAAAGGCTTCTAGCAAAACTAGCTCCCCTAAATCAAGCCAGCGAAACTGCGGCTTTGTGCTGACGCTATGGGCACACGTTTATGTCTTTGGATTTGGTTGGGGGGAGGGGTGGGGTGTGTGAAAGAGGAAATTTGAGAGCTAAGACTCGTCTTGAACTGATTTTTTTTTTTTTGTTTGTTTGTGTAAAGATATTTTTTTCTATAATTTAGAAATGTGAATTCCTCATAATTCGAAACTAATTGGATGCATGCGGTGAAGGACCAAAATTATTGTGTACATAGGAGCACTTAAGTCTGTTGTCATGTACTGAATGCTTTACACGGAATGGACTGGGCCCGATGACTAGCTATACTTTTCACTCTACCAATATACGATTTGCAATCGGGGATTTTCTCTCTCTTTCGATTCTCGGAAGTGTTGATGCAGTCTCTTCCATCACGAAGCCCTCTTTTAGCTGGCTGGTTAGTTTGTTGGTTAGATGGGTGGTAGGCTGGCTAGATGGATTGTTGGTTGGACCGTTGGCTGGTTGGATGATTGTTTACCTGGTTAACTGCTTTACTGGCTACGTGCTTACCAGGTTGTTTGGTTAAATGATTGCCTGGTTGGTTGGTTAGACAGCAGGTTAGTTAAATGGCTGGTTGGTGTTGGTTGTTTGCTTGTCTGGTAGGTTGCTTAGCAGGCTGGTTGGTTGATTGTCTGGTTGGTTGGTTGGTTAGTTTGTTGCCTGGTTGGGGGATGAATTCTTGAATTTTCAAACTTAAGAATTTGATATGTCAAGGTAAAATCTTTGGAATAAACAGACATCTGGACATAGCAATAGCAAGTTATAATTACTCTCTTTACATTTCCCATAGAAGTTAAAAAGATATGTTTCTCATTAAAGTCCACTACCATCAGTTTGTATACATCAACAATGTATGTGTCCTCTGTTGACCAGTTGTAGTTTGCTTACACTCTCTTTATGAGCTGTGTCCACTCTTGCCATTTGTAGTTTGTTTATACTCGCAGCTGTATCCTGTCTTGACGATTTGTAGTGTGCATGCACTGAGAACTGCGTCCTCTCTTCACCAGCTGTAGCTAGCTAACACTGACAATTGAATCCTTTCTTAACAAGCTGTAGTTCGCTAACACAGACAACTGAGTCCTCTCTTAAGCATTTGTAGTTCGTCAATATTGACAACTGATTTCTCTCCTAACCAGCTGTAGCTCACTAACACTGACAACTGATTCCTCTCTTAACCAGCTGTGATTCGCTAAAACTGACACTTGAGTCTTCTTTTGACCGGTTATAGCTTCTTAGCATTAACAACTTACACGTGGCCATCTTTCTAATGTGTTCGTGTCTTCATTTACGCCTAACGTATCTTAGCTCAGTAATAAATGATTATTTATACTTTTTTGTCATGCAAAATGTGACAGAAGAAGGCGGGATTAAATTCTTATGTACAGTGTGACAGAAACAGAAGGCGGGATTAAATTTCTTATGTACAGTGTGACACAAACAGATGGCGGGATTAAAGTTTTTATGTACAGTATGAGAGAAAAGAAGGCGGGATTAAGCTTGTTATAAAGTATGATAGAAAAAAAAGGCCGGATTGAAGTTTTTATGTACACTGTGACAGAAAATAAATCGTGATTAAAGTTCTTACTTACAATGTGCCAGAAAAAACAGACGGGACTAAGGTTGTTATGTAAAGTGTGACAGAAAAGAAGGCGGTATTAAGGTTGTTATGTAAAGTGTGACAGAAAAGAAGGCGGTATTAAGGTTGTTATGTAAAGTGTGACAGAAAAGAAGGCGGGATTAAGGTTGTTATGTAAAGTGTGACAGAAAAGAAGGCGGTATTAAGGTTGTTATGTAAAGTGTGACAGAAAAGAAGGCGGGATTAAGGTTGTTATGTAAAGTGTGGCAGAAAAGAAGGCGGGATTAAGGTTTAAAATTTTAGTCAAAGCTTAGAGAATGTGAGAGACAGAAATTTAGAAATGGAGGAATTATAAATTTTTCGAACTGTAAAGAAATTTTTTTTTAATGGGTGCTTAGTAGCTGAGTAGTTAGAGCGCTGCCTCCTCTTTATTATACATTTTCTCGTTCCATTGGAGACTGGAGGTTTGATTCTCAGGTTTCATTAAAATTAACTTGATAGAACTTTATTTTTATTAGGGATGGTCTTCAGATAATGGTACTGATATGTCGCCTTAACGCAAATGTTTATAGCAAGAAGTCAGTCATTTTTTGCAAGTCCCTTGCGCAACTCTGCCTCCCTAACAGGTCTTCTGTAGGCCTCTAGCGATTTTAAGCAAGATGCCCTGCTGCTGATGCATCCATTTGCAGATTATCAACGATGTCTTGCAGCCATCTTCGCCTTGGTCTTCCTCTCTTTCTTTTTCCCATTATGTACCCATCCAAGACGGTCTTTCTAAATTATCATGACGTTTATTGTGTCCAAAATATGTAAGCTTTCTCTGTTTAATCCTCTTTACTAGCCAGCCTTCTTCAAAACTAAATTCTTGTAGTATATATATATATATATGTTCTTTTTCTATCAATGATATTTGAAGTACTGTTCTGTAACATTTACATTCAAAGGCATTTATGTGTTTCTCAGCTGTTTTGTTAAGTGTCCAGGTCTCACAGGCATATGTTGCATGCCCTTAAGAATCTTATTTTTGTAGTTCTGTCTGTTCCTCTCCACAGATTCTTTAGTTGTTTTACTTTCTGAAGATCGACAGATGTCATCCTTTTAATTTCCCTCACTCTATCTCCATTATTAGTTAGTACTGATCCAAGATATTAAAAACTTTTCACTTCTTCAAATTTTCCCTCACTGATACATATTTCAGCTGCCTTGTTTATGTTGTCAATTGTCATCAATTTAATTTTCTTCACATTAAGATAGAGGTTTTGGTCTTCAGTATTCTTACAGACTGACATAATTAGTTTTTCCATTCCTTTCTGTGTTGTGGATAGTAATACTGTGTCATCAGCATATCTAATCTCTGGTATTTCATAACCTCCAATTTTTATGGCATTCTTTGTCTACATCGTCTCTAACATTCCTCATATTTTCAGTATAAAAGTTAAATAAAGAAGGCAACAATATGCACCCCTGACGGACCCCTTGTTTTATGTCAAACCGAATTATTGTTTCACCATTTATTCTTACTGCTGCCTGTTGGTCTATATACAGCAGTGATATTAATTGTATCACAGTCAGTCAGTCACTTGTATGTTCCTTGCGGAATTTCGCCTCTCTAACAGCTGTACTGTTGGCCTCTCGGTTATAAGGAAGACGCTTACATCATAATTATCACACGTGTTTGAAATCCCATTTTTTCCAATTATTTCCCAAAGTTTCTGATGTTGTACACAATCAAATGTCTTTGAATGGTCTATAAAAGATAAATGACTTGAATTTATATACAAACTACAGAACCGTTGCCTTGATTAGTGATGCCAGTAAAATTGTATTTAAAATCATAATGGGTAGATTTCGTATGAAAATAAAAGAAGTCAGTATGGTCCAAGCTGGTTTTAGACGAAGAAGATGATCAAGAGATCATATATTCAGTATAAGATTAATTATAGAGAAATGTAGAGAATTTAATGTGAATCTATAGCAAGAAGTATGAAATCATAATTAACGCCTTTACTATATGTGTGGGTATTTTTGTGAAATCGTGAATTGGCAAGAAAATTTAGCGAAAAGTAGAATCAGACAGTTGCTTCAGCTGAACTGTTAGTTCAAGGTTTCTTAGCATCTAAACGTAAGCAGAATTCATGTTTAATACGTGTAAACAGAGAAGTTCGTTTTCGAGATAATTATACAGGAGATCTGATATTCATTTTTAGGATAATTGTAATTCCCTGAAGTTTATGTGGGGCTAATTGTAGGCTTGTAATCCATTCTCAGGGTAACTGTGGGCTTGTAGTTCATTCTCATGGCAACTGTGGGCTTGTAGTTCATTCTCAGGGTAACTGTGGGCTTGTAGTTCATTCTCAGGGTAATTGTGGGCTTGTAGTTCATTCTCAGGGTAACTGTGGGTTGTAGTTCATTCTCAGGGTAACTGTGGGCTTGTAGTTCATTCTCAGGGTAATTGTGGGCTTGTAGTTCATTCTCAGGGTAACTGTGGGTTGTAGTTCATTCTCAGGGTAACTGTGGGCTTGTAATTCATTGTTGGGATAACTCCCCTCCTCCTCCTCTTTCTCCTCCCTTCCTCACCCTGGTAGCATATTTTCTGTCTCTAAATGTGTGTGTCTTGGTATTAACCCTTTGAGCCCATAGAAAGAGGGGTTCAAGCAGTGCATTGCTCCAGGGCCTCGAAGAATTTTTTTCTGTTTTAAGGGAGGGCCCCGAGAGTTTCGAAGGGTCCGTAGTTAATGGAGACATAATAACTCATTAATATTTAGAAGGCAGGAGAGCAAAATAATTTTGCACCAGCTTCCAAAATTCCTCTCGCGACCACATAACCATGTGTAATGTGACCGGAACCACACAGCCACACAAAACCATACAGTCACTCTCAGAATCCACATTGCCGACGTGATTTATACAACTTTAAGTAGACCAAAATCACTGAAGTGATTTACCCCCCTACTGATTTACCACGGCACCAAAAAACCCACAGACTGAGAAGAACACAAGAAAATCACACTAGAACTTTTTCTCATAAATCTAACGGACCATCACAGCGCCATCTACCCACGCGTAAGTACATATAGCACTTCCACTTAGACGCAGCACGAATCTCCCTCAATAGAACAAAATACCCCCCGTCCAACATACGAGCAAAAAAATAATATTCCGAAAAGGCGAAGGCAGTTTCACAGATGATGGCATGATTTCTACAATTTGAGGCAATTTCCTTGGAAGCAGAAGCCCAGCGATGTAACTGTCCATTTCTCAAACGCCAATTTGACATCGATTCCGTTCTTGTATTCGAATACCGTCTAATATGGATACTGAAGATATAGAACTAGTCGTGGCTCTTGTTTTCAGTTCCACACTTTGGTGACCTTTTTTTTTTTTCTCTCGTTTTTTTCTCAGTGATTGTCATTACGACTTGACGGCGACAGTGAGGGTAATGGTAGTGGTAGCGATGTTAATGACGATCATGAAGAAGATGATGATGATGATGGTGGTGGCGGTTGTGATGAAGATGATGATGATGATGGTGGTGATGATGATGATAATGATGAATATGATGGTGGTGGTGATGATGATGGTGGTGGTGATGATGATGATAATGAAGAAGAAGAAGAAGAAGATGATGATGATGATGATGATGGTGGTGGTGGTGGTGGTGGTGATAATGATGGTGGCGGTTGTGATGGTGATGATGATGAAGATGATGATGATGGTGGTGGTGGTGGTGGTGGTGGTGATCATGATGATGGTGGTGATCATGATGATGGTGATCATGATGATGATCATCATCATGAGGAAGAAGAAAAATACGATGATGACGATGACGAAGAAGAAGATGATGATGATGACGATCATGAAGAAGAAGAAGATGATGATGATGACGATCATGAAGAAGAAGAAGAAGAGGATGATGATGATGATGATGATGATGATGATGATGATGACGATGACGACTTAGTGCCGCGATTATTGTTTTCTCATTTAACAGACCATAACATGAGCAGATGTCACAATGTCTTCTTATGGGGCGACGCCTCTTTAGCGAGCTGCCAGGTTAGACTTATCACCAGTGCCAGCACTGCTCAGGCATATGCCCAGTTCGCTTAGCTATTGTGATGTATTTTGTCTGCAGAGAAAGGAAAAGAAGGTAGGGTCTTGATCAGCTGTATTTCGACATCCCATTCACCGAAAGGGGAAAGCTCTGCTCAATTCATATGTATAAATATGTGCTTGTTCGTGCGCAATATGGCTTCTGTCTTCACATCACCAGAAAAAGTCTTCCTATCTGGTTATGGGGCATCATTGTGCATAATTTAAATGCACTTTAGTGTATTAGCCCTCCTATAAGACGCACCCGTGTATAAGGCGCGCCTATAATTTGGCACAGAATATTTCGGAAAAAAAATAAATCAGTGAACTTCAATAGGGCTTTGATACAAGTTTTTATGCTTGTGGATATTGCTTTTCAGACTTGTTTCATGATGAGCTAGTGCCACTATCTTGATACAAATTAAAACTAAATCTTATATCATAAAATTATTCATTGCTTTAAACATAGTTTGCTAAGGATATTATTGAAAAATAAATTTAGTACGGACTACGGTATACTTGAACTGGGTGTTTTAACAATTTTAACATTGGTTTGTTAACATTACCGTTTACCCCATACAATTCATGTAACCGGTGAATGCAGGATTGACCATGAGGCCATATTTCGTCCTTGTGATGTGTTAGTACCAAGATAACATTGGTCCTCTGGTATTTAAAGCATCAAGTCGCTGTAATATTTGTACTGTTTTACGTAGATTTTTGATTTTAGTATTTAATGGATGATTAGTCCATCCAAAAAAATAAAAAAGCAAAATGTTATGGTAGATAAATGCGGTACTTCACTAAGTACCTGGAAACAAATAAACTATGACTCTTCTAGGATATACTTTCCCTGATGTAGAACATAACAGACTCTCAATTTCTAGGAAATACTTTCCCTGATGTAGAACATAACAGACTCTCAATTTCTAGGAAATACTTTCCCTGACGTAGAGAGCAACAAACTCTACATTTCTAGGATATATTTTCCATCGAATAGAAAATAACAAACATTCAATTTCTAGCATTGACTTTTTGTTTCTGACGAAAGTCAGGGCATATTTGTTGCATGGTCTCCAAAAGCAATATTCTATTCACTATATTAGGAATGGCAACGGTGGTCAAAATGGTTCTATTAATAACGATAGACAGAGGTATATAGTTCAGTTTTACAAAAAGAGTATCTTCTTCTTCTTCTTATTCGTACGCATATTCGCGTTCATGCATGGTACCCTGATTTTTGCGATGCGTCTTTTGGCTGGGTACCTCAGACTTCAGCAATTTTCCTTGCCTGTGGTCTTGCTCGGACTGCCATGAAGACAGTGGTGTAGGCTGACCTGGCCAGAACTTTGTTTTCCAGCCTCTGGTGGCTCTACTTAAGCGCCTTTTCCACGTAAAATCCATCATACAACGCTGGCTGGCCAGACGGCTTTGAGACAGTTCCACAGAGACATTCCGACTTTGAGATGAGTCCTTCAGTGACATTCTCCGCCACCTGTAGTCTGCTGGCTTTGTTTTGTTCACATCATTCTGATAGCCATTGTTGTAAATATGTATAGACTTGTCACGTCCTGGATTCATTGGTTTCAGTGATGATGATGATGATGATGATGATGATTACTGAGTGCCACGATTTCCATGTCCCCATCCGTCCACCAACCTGATATTACATTTTACAAAAATAACAATTACAATTAGTGTTGATTGCTACAAGTTTCTGGACTACAGAAGTAGGTCAGAGTTTTTAAGCAAAGCGATCTGATGTTCCCTGCCACACAAATACTATGTTAAGATAAGTTTGTTCTTGGCACATTTCTTCCCAGGGGGACAAACAGGATATAAAAACTGGGGAATGTGAACAGAAATGAGAGTGTCAGAAAAAGATTAGTCAGTCAGTTATTTGATCATCCCTTGCGGAAATTTGCCTCCCTAACAGATGGCGGACGTGTTTTTAAACGCTCTCGCCGGCATGCAGAAATCAGCGGAATTCCGCTAGATCTGTCACATATCGTGTACCGGGAGTTGGGCATAAGGCTAACAACCTTATCCTGGGACCTATCTAGAGGCGACTCCAGATGGGAAAAAAAGTTATCGTTACGGAAACTCGCAGAGAAACCAACCGAGCATCAGGGATGCCAACTCCGAGGAGCTCATTCGTCTACCCCAAACATGTGACAAGGACTGGATTCTGGAATGTGAGAACGATGGCAGCACCAACAAAACTAGAAAGGAAGTTAGGATCAGAATTGCAAAAGCAGCATCAATCTTCAAGAATCTTGAGAACATATGGAATTCAAAAGTTATAAGCACAAGGACCAAGTTAAGACTATTCAATTCGAATGTAATATCCACCCTCATTTATGCATGCGAAAGCTGGAAAACAACTAAAGAAATAGACAAGAAATTAGACTCTTTTGAAAACAAATGCCTAAGGAAAATACTCGGCATCAAGTGGAATGAATTCAAGAACAATGCAGAGATAAGACACATGACTGAACAACAACCAGTCTCACGGGTGATCAGGAAAAGGAGATGGACATATGTTGGCCACTTGATGAGAAGAAATGAGCAGAGAATCCCAAAACAAGCTATCACGTGGAACACAACAGGCCGAAGAAAAAGGGGCAGACCGCGTGAAACTCTGAAGAGAACATTATTAAGAGAGGCCAAGTTAACAGGCATAAAATCCTTTGTTGAGGTTGAAAGACTCGCCGAGGACAGGAAAAATTGGCGAACTACTTTGCGAGCCCTATGTGACGTCTAACGGCACGGGAAGGATATAAGATATAAGATAAGAATATTCTTTGTCTACATCTTCTCTAACATTCCTCATTATATTTTCAGTATACAAGTTAAATAAGTAAGGCGACAATATGCACCCCTGACGGACCCCGTATTTTATGTCAAACCAAGTTGTTGTTTCACCATTTATTGTCATTGTTGCTTGTTGGTCTAGATACAACAGCGATGTTAATTGTATCAAATGTGTTGGAAATTCAATTTTTTTCCATTATTTCTCAAAGTTTCTGGTATTGTACACAATCAATTTGAATCAAACAGAAAAATATAAGCACGTGTAAAAAAGGAAAATGCTACACTCCAATATTTCGGAAAAAGATTTCTGTGTTTTCCTTATTACAATTGAGATACAAATAGAGCTAAGTTTAATTTTACGTCGTTTTGTATGTGTGTGTTTTTGTATGTAATTCTTGATAAAAGCTTTTGCTGAAATAATGGATTGTTGTATGTCCTTCGTTTATATGTGCCATTCTTTTTCTGGCACTCTGTTCCCTGCTCACTTCCAACACTTTATATCTCGTTTTGTAAAACGAACCCATACACCTGTATCTACCTTGTTTTACTATTGTTCCTCTATAGCAGGAAAGATAACCGATCATGTGTGATGGTGCAGCTATCAGGGCTAATGAAAAAGAGCTGGCCAAGACCCTGCACCACTTCTCCTCTGGAGCTCCCAGTTAAAATCCCAGTCTGATTAACAGTGCATGGCTTGCCATAGCTCCATGGGGGTGAGGGCCTGCCGAGAAGGCTGCTAATTTGGATCCACCCCGGGCCCTTCGAGTTAACCACAGTAACCCACTCACAAACCGCTATGATGAGTGTGAGTGAATATCTTCACTACTACATCGGCTGTTAAAAATATATGGTCCACAGTTCCAGTTAGGCTGTACAATTTATGAAGATTCTATAAAATGCTATGTTGAGACAAAACCCGTTACTTTTTTTCTCTGCCATATCTTTGGAATAGATTTACTGCAAGATCTTCATGTTTTCTTCAGATATCTGAATAGTTTCTTCGCGCTTCTCATGAAATATTTTCCTAATGTTGTGTGAACCTTCTACTAATCTAGTGGTACCGGGTTCAAGTCTCAGCAGTAAGGATTTTTTTTTCTGGTACCACCACATTAGAACGGCCCCATAGTCCACCCAGCCTCTAAAAATGGGTACCAGGGAAGCATAGGAAGGCAAACGCCGCCGTAGGCGTGATATTGGCCACATCAGGCTTTCATGTTCCGAAGGTCTTCGAAATATAGGCCTAACATCGTATACCCCATGTGCTTTAACGACGTGGAAACGAGGATTTTTACCTTTTACCATTGCCTTTCTGAAAGTTGACCAGTGTAGGTTATTTTCTTTCATTGTTTACGGGAATCTGGGATGTACTTTCCACTTGTTCAACCATCATCCTTATTAGAATCTCCGGTGTTCATTTTTGCTGGAAATATTCCAGTTTTCCTGCTATCTTCTTCTTCTTCCAAACGCGTGACCAAGGAATGTACCGTCTATGGTGCTGTTGTGATATCCTCTTTTCAAATATGTAGCACGTGTCTGGAATTATGCTCTCATCAAAACGTTCAACATATACCGTACGCATGACAATAAAAGTGGAAGCTGTCTTTTAATATTTTCATGATTTATTTACCGGCAGAAAATTGGTAATCTGACACACTGCAATTTCCATAAAATCTGACACTCCATAATTTCTACTTCCCATTTATGCTAAACGTGTAATCGAGTATTTTTTTCTAGGTTTGTGATATGGAAGTATCGATACATCTGCTATCGTGAAGTCGCCTGCTTTACATTTCGGATGGTCGAATTTGCAATGTTTGGAATTCGATTCTACGAAAACTCCAGTGACAAAAATATTCGCATACAAACATGTTAATATACGGTGTTATATACATTTCAGTTATTATTTTGTTGTCAGCTTTATATTTTAAACAGATACTCTCCTTGGACTATATCCAGTGGGTAATGACTATAATGAGTGATCTGTGCAGAGTGTTTTATCTGTGTCATATGTTTGTTTTTTTTGTGTGCAATCCTTTCTATGTTTCTGTGCGCTGTTTACAATGATAATATTATTCCTCAAATACTTCCTTCTGAGTTTTCTGAACCACTAAGGCTCATTGCTGCAGATAAAGTTCGCCTCCATTCCTCTCTAATCCTAATCTTCTCTCTCCAGTTGGTGACACAAATTTCCTTTATATTCTCTTCTGTGTTGTCTTTCCATCTCTGTCTCGGTCTACCTTTCGGCCTTGTTTTCTGTCTTGGTCTACCTTTCGGCCTTGTTTTCTGTCTTGGTCTATCTTTCGGCCTTGATTTCTTCTACTCTCGTACATACATCATTTTCATTTGTCTGTTTTCTTCCATTCTTTCTGCTAGGGCTAACCAGCGTAATCTGTTACATTTCAAGACTGTGATATAAATAAGCTGTTAATTTCAATGTTCTTTCCAACTCTCAATTCCCCATTGCTGGTATCCTATATGGGCCCAAAACATTCTTCTTAGGGTCTTGTCCTCAAAAACCTGCAATTGCTGTTTATCATTCAGTGTTGTACTCCACTTTTCTGATCCATACATGACGGCTGGTCTTATTATAGTTTTGTAGATTGCTATCTGTACTTGAAAAAGTGCAAGAGTATATTTTTGAAGAAGAACATGTTCTAGTTATTGTTCTGAGCTGGCACAAGTTGCTGAGCAACATTCAATGCCACCCACAGCTACCGAACAGTGTTTTTAACAATATCCACAGCAGGGGAGATAAGATGGCTTCATGATAATATCAGATCACCATTGTTCCAGAACTACAAACGACTTGCCGGAGGTAAAAAAAAAAGAGTTAAAAGAGGGCATTTTTCATAACTGTCAGCATTGATTTCATAATTTATTACCAGCTTTTCATAGTTTGAAAATTCTCTATAAATAACAACGCAGAAGAAAATGACCAATCGCTTTCCCTAAAGGCAGAAACAGACAATTTTTAAAAAAAAACCACGAAAAGATATGTGAACATTGAGTACTGGGTTGGTGGCTTTTTGTCTGGATGTTGCTGTGGAGATGTAAAGGACACCTCACTCTCATCTTCGAAATCGTTTATATCAGGAAAAGACAATTCGTACTTCAAAGACAAAACTGTTAGTAATTATTTCTGCACATTTTAGGATCATAAAAATGTCAGGCAGACCACAGAAGCTGTTATGGATAAAGTGGGAAATGGGTGTATTGTTGGAAATATGAGAAACGTTGTGAACAGCAAAGTAAGAGATGAGTAGGAGGCTGGGTTTATACGTTGTCCTTTGATAACTAGACTGCTGCTCTTCCTACTCGGGTCCGGGGTTATGTTCCCAAGTATTCTTTTATTACTTAAAAAAAAATCTTTCCCGTCTAAAGTTCTTGTAATATAAATGTTGTAAGCTATTTCTATAAATTCGGATCTCTCGTGTCGTTGTTAAAAGTGAATGTAATGTAATGTAGTGATGTTATCTCTACAATCTCTGTAATGTAAAGTAGTACCAAAATCTCTAGACATCTCTGAAATGTAACGTAGTAGTAATATCCTTAGACATCTCTGCAATGTAATGTAATGCTATTATCTCTGGACATCTCTGAAATGTAATGTAGTACTAATATCTCTAGACATCTCTGAAATGTAATGCAGTACTAATATCTCTAGACATCTCTGAAATGTAATGTAGTACTAACATCTCTAGACATTTCTGAAATGTAATATAGTACTAATATCTCTAGACATCTCTGAAATGTAATGTAGTATTAATATCTCTAGACATCTCTGAAATGTAATGTAGTACTAATATCTCTAGACATCTCTGAAATGTAACGTAGTACTAATATCTCTAGACATCTCTGAAATGTAATGTAGTACTGTTATCTCTAGATATCTCTGTAATGTAATGTACTGCTAATATCTCTATACATCTCTGTAATGTTCTCAAAGAACGCTTTCATCTTTCACAGAACCTGTTACAGGAATCATGTTCTGGAGTGTAGTAAGTAGGCTATGTATGAGACTATAAAGTAAAGAGGTTGGAACTTCTGCATATTGTATCTTGTCTTATCTCCTTATTCATTTACATTTCAGTGTTTGGGGGACAAATAGACGTCCTGAGATGGCTCTCTAATTTTTCTCCATCCACCTCTTTCGTGGGCGCCTCTTCCTCTGTTTCCTACAATTCTTGTCATGAATACTTTTCTGTTGTGTGGCGATAGTCGTCGTGTAATGGTGGCCAAACGGTTTGACTTTGCCGTTTCTGGATGTGACGTAGTACTGGTGTTATTCCAACCTTTGCCCTGATGGTGTCATTTCTGATTTTGTCTCTTCTTGTTAAATTTAGTATTGTCCTCTAGCACCTCATTTCTGTCCTTACGATTTTTCTTTGATTAATAGCGGTGGCAAAATATGACACTGACAGCACAGATTTTGGAGGAAGATCGACTTCTTTTTGTATTAGTTGTGAAAGTATTTTGTTTTTCAGTAAACATGGCGCTTATCGAATGACCTGTTTTGCTTTTACTGCATCTGTTCTCAGTTTTGATATAATTAGAAGGTTATATAATGTCCAGTAAAGTATCAGTCTCCATTTAAAAGTTATTATCAACTTACGTACTACTGCAGTAAAGGTAAACTGTAAACTTAGAAGATCCCGCTTAATCTTTATGTTCCAACGAAGCTTTACTTCATAAGTTTTCCCAAAGCTGGAGCAGTGACAGCAAGTCTCATAGACCAAAGCGATAGAAAACAACGAAGACCGATCATAAATTACAGAGGACAAATCCTAAAGAAATGTACAATTTGTAACTTCCTTCTTTTTTAGGTCCGGTTATTGGCATCTTCGATTTCCTGCAGGATATGGACTGGAGGCCCAATACAGCCAAAACTTCTGGAGGGTAGACGGCACAGGATGATAACGGTCACACACTGTGCAGGTTTGGGAGTGGAGTAAAAATATTAAGTTAGATGAAAGTTTCTTTTAACCAAGATGTCTAAAATAGACATCAGGCAGACACACTTCTGAACTCTTCTGTGCAAAGCATAAGAATTGAATGAAACAAAAAAAAAACTTGAAGCTTTATATGCCCAGTTAAGTGATGCCCAGATAAGTGATGCCCAGATAAGTGATGCCCAGTTAAGAGATGCCCAGTTAAGAGATGCCTAGTTAAGAGATGCTCAATTAAGAGATGCCCAGTTAAGTGATTCCCAGTTAAGTAATGCCCAGTTAAGTGATGCCCATTTCGTGTTATCTGCCACACATGACACGTAGGATGTAATCAGGGACCACTGGTTAAAATGAGGAAAAAAAAACACTGTTTACGTATAGAAAGATTATTCTTCTCTTTTAGTTTGCAGAAAGAATATACCTTTAAACCAGTGGTTCCCAAATTAGGATCACGGATAATCTGAGATAGGGTCACTGGAAGATTTTATAAAAGAACAAGAAATAGGAAATTACAATAACAACATCAACAACAACAAAAATTGCAGGATCCGAAGGAAATCCTACTACTTTATGGTGTCTAACCCAAATATTAAAATAGCAGCAACAACAACAACAACAACAACAACAACAACAACAACAATAATAACAACCTAGAATTCGGTTCAATAATTTTTCTTCAGTTTCAGTATTTAAAAAAATATCTTTTTCGTCTGTCGCGGGTCAAGTACCATCGCTCGTTGAGAGTCGCGATACACACCTCTGAGAACCTCTGATTTACACATTTCACAGAATGGGTGCACTTTTCATAAACTTCACAGAAAGGATACACCTGTTACAGAGTTCTGTGTACCTTTAAGACAATCAGGGGAAACAACTTGATCCTTCACGGGTAATTTCGAAAGTCACAAACAAAAACCACTTGTATCAGATAAGACATTTCTATCATATAAGAAGCCTAGTTTTAAAATGCAATAGTACATGAGGTGAACAAATTTTGCCAGGAAAAGGGCTATATTCTGAAAACATTACTTTTCTTTCACAATTTTAACAAAATCTTCACGTAGAGCAATCTGCGTAAAGATTACTTGTGGCGATCGCTCAAGAAGATTCGACTCATTTGGCGACTACTCTCGACAACAAAGAAAGAATCAGTATTTTTCTTACGAGAAGTAAACGAAGATACACCTATGCAAAAAAGAAAGACGTCAGACTTCCAGAACGTGACTGCAGACGACCTCCGCAGACCAAGTCTCTGAAAGACACCAGACTTCCAGAACGTGACTGCAGCTGATCTCCGCAGACTCAATCTCGTGTACAGCAAGAATTTTAAAAATCCCCAGATTCTGAGACAAGGAGACTAAGCAAGATCAACCACCTTCGTAGAGGTCTATTTTGATTCACCCGATCTGCCGTAGAGGATCTCAGGAACATTTAGAAATCTTATATCTTATCTTATATCCTTCCCGTGCCGTTAAACGTCACACAGGGCTCGCAAAGTAGTTCGCCAATTTTTCCTGTCTTCGGCGAGTCTTTCAAACTCATCAAATGATTTTATGCCTGTTAATTTGGCCTCTCTTAACAATGTCCTCTTCAGAGTTTCACGTGGTCCGCCTCTTTTTCCTCGGCCTGCTGTGTTCCACTTGATAGCTTGTTTTGAGATTCTCTGATCATTTCTTCTCATCAAGTGACCAACATATGTCCATCTCCTTTTCCTGATCACCCATGAGACTGGTTGTTGTTCAGCCATCTGTCTTATCTCTGTATTGTTCTTGAATTCGTTCCACTTGATGCCGAGTATTTTCCTTAGGCATGTTTTCAAAAGAGTCTAATGTAGAAATAACAGAAGAATTTTTTTTCCCCACGAAGAACGCAGAACATGACGAGGAACAAGAGAAATTAGTTTCTTAACACAGAACAATGTAAACACATTTAGAATAACGTCAGATACCCCCCTCCCCCCCCCCCCCCTTACGGCCTGTCGGAATGTGATAATGAACTCATTATAACGTCTTGGAATGCAGTGTCCAAGCTCCCAACATTAAAAAATAATTACTCTTAACGGGAGATCTGATGTACGGGCTCCAAAAACTAAACTGCTGGAGCTCTGACAACAAGAGCAGCTTAATGTGTGTGGTGAAGATTTATACAGACAAATGTCGATGCCTCTTCTGTCTTTCACATGGGTGTAAGGCCAAAAGGTTTCATTTTTGGGGGGAATTTTTTTTTCCTCTTTCATTGTGAAATATGGGAACAATGTTATTAGAGTCACGAAAGCTAATATACTTTGTTCATCTTGCCCAAAGCTGGTTCATTTTGTTCATCTTAACGAAAGCTGGTACACTTTGTTAATCTTACTGAAAAACTGATATACTTTGTTCATATTGCTCAAAGTTGATGCACTTTGTTAATCTTACTGAAAGCTGAAGTACTTTGTTCATTTTACTCAAAGCTAATATAATTTGTTCATCTTACACAAAGGTGGCATACTTGTTCATTTTACAGAAAACTGGTTCAAATTTCACATCTTACTGAAAGTGGATAACTTTTATTGCTGCTGTTGTTGTTGCTGCTATTGTTGCTGCTGTTGTTGTTGTTGCTGCTGTTCTTGCTGCTGTTATTGTTGTTGCTGTTGTTGTTGTTGCTGCTGTTGTTGCTGTTGTTGTTGCTGTTGCTGATGCTGGTTCTGCTGTTGTTGTTATTGTTGCTTCTGCTGTTGTTGTTATTGTTGTTGTTGTTGTTAATGTTGCTGCTGTTGTTGCTGCCGCTGTTGTTATTGTTGTTGCTGTTCTTATTGTTGCTGTTGTTGTTTCTGTTGCTGTGTTGTTGTTGATGTTGTTGGTGTTGTGTCCATCGTTCTTTCTGTTGTTGGTGTTATTTGCCATCGTTGTTGCTGTTGTTGTTGTTGCTCTTGTTGTTGGTTTTTGTTCTTGCCGTTTTTGTTGTTGCTACTACTGCTACTGCTGTTGTTGTTGTTGTCTTCCTATTTCCTATACAGTTTTTGTGACGTTTAAAAACTGACAACCACTTCTTACTGAAAGCTGTTTATATTTTATTGTCACTGTGAAAGCTGACATACTTTTTTCATGCAGTTTCCTATACTCTTGGAACTTGATATACAATTATCACTAACAACTAGCACTGTGAAAGCTGACATACTTTTTTCATGCAGTTTCCTATACTCTTGGAACTTGATATACAATTATCACTAACAACTAGCAACTATTTTTATTGAAATCTTGCATACCTCCTACAGTCTTTACAAATATGATATACATTTTTTATGTCGCACTAAAAACTGATGTATACTTTCCAGTTCTAAACTTCTAAATTGTAAGAAAACTGAAACAAACCAGGAAGTCAAGTCTGGAAAGAAGACCAGATTAACAACTCTGAAAACAAGACTAGGAAAACAAATCTAGGAAAAAAAGAAACCCCAGGAAAACAAATCTGGCAACAAACCAGTCTACAAACAAATCAGCATTTAAAAAAATGGAAATAAACTAGGAAAAGAAATCTTAAAACCAAACTGTGAAAGGAAGTCTGACAACAAATAAGCGAAACAAATCTGGAAACAAAGAAAGAAACAAATGTGGAATTAAACAAAGAAAATGTAATGTGGAAATAAACCAAGAAATCGTCCGGAAACAAAAAACCGATCTGAAACAAAAGTCAGAAAACCGTCTGGAAACAAACCAAAAAAGCAAATCTAGAAAGAGACTGAAGGGAAATAATAATAAACAAACAAAAAATAAATAAATAAACGCAGATACACTTCCTCTTTCCTATCTCAGTCGGGGCCCAGTTGGTCATTTATCTTTCGTGCAGAACTGGATGAAAAATGCATCAAAATCAGGGAGTTCCATGGCCTCTCAGACACGAATGCAGGGCAGAGCTAGACATATTCCGTCAGCAACATATGAGACAATGAAACACAAGGCCCAGAAATCTGACAGATCACGCCATTCCGTGCCAGATTTCAAATGCGCCGACATCGATACTAAAATCTGTGATCAGTGTTTTGATTCGTTGAATATATCGAATGGGAATCTTCCTTGTTTTTTAACAAGTTACCCTTCTTCTGAGCCAGACGCGACCTTCAATATCTGCTTGACAAGGCTTAGCTAGTTCACAGTTTGAAAAAAAAACAGCAGAGACAACCTGAGTAGAAAGTTCCTCTTATTATAAGTAACCAACTACGTACATCATACAATTAGATATAAACAGTATCGCATTACTTCTAAAATTTAATACATTACAAGGTGAAGATCGCTTCTGGGAAATCACCATAAAGGCATAGCATTGTCATTTGGTTTACCTATAAGCTGGTCAAGACCCCCTGATTAACTTTGAGTGATTACTATGGCAAATAGGATATTGTAACGTTACAGTTGGGCCAAAAGGAATAGGGTTCTACATGATTCCAAAGGCACATTCAACAGAAAATACAATGCCAGTGTAATAAGATCACCATCAAAAGGTCTCCGGTGTTTTGTATGTAAACGCCCACTCCGATAGAACTTGCCCTTTGGTAAAAGATCGGTATGTCTTCCCTCGGGGTTTTTTGACACGGAAATCAAGGCTTACATGGTCTAGTCCTAGCTGTGCTAATTGTCTTTTGTCTGACTCCTACAATCTGTAAGTCTCCTAACAAGAAGTAACTGCTGGCTACGGTAGCACTCGTGTCCTCGAAATAAGAAAAGGAATGTGAAAATTAATTATGCCAGTCCGTAAGAACAGCGAAGAGCAAAACCTCTATCTTAACGCGAGGAAAACTAAATTGATGACAACTGACCAAACAAGTAAGGCAGGTGAAATATATGTCAGTGAGGAAAAATTGGAAGAAGTGGAGAGTTTTGAATATCTTGGATCACTACTAACTAATAATGGAGATACAATGAAGGAAATTAAAGGAGGAAATCTATCGTTCTTCAGAAACTAAAACAACTAAAGAATCTGTGGAGAGGAACAGACAGAACTACAAAAATAAGATTTTTAAGGGCATGCATTTTTCCCACCGCAACCTACGCCTGTGAGACTTGGACACTTAACAAAACAACAAAGAAACACATAAATGCCTTTGAATGTAAATGCTACAGAAGAGTTCTTCAAATATCATGAACACACACACACACCACACACACACACACACACACACACACAAACACCCAAATATATCTATATTACAAGAACTTAATATTGAAGAAGGCTGGCTAGTAAAGATGATTAAACATAGAAAACTTAAATATTTTGGATACATAAACGTCATGATAATCTAGAGAAGCCCGTCTTGGAAGGGTACATAATGGGGAAAAGAAAGAGAGGAAGACCAAGGTGAAGATGTGTGCAAGACATCGTTGATGATCTGCAAATGAACGCATCAGCAACAGTGCATCTGGCTTACAACCGAGAGGCCTACAGGAGATCTGTTAGGGAGGCAAAGTTCCGCAAGGGACATGCAAATGACTGACTGACTGACTGTATCTATCAGGTTATAAGAAGATAAGGTAAAAAAAGGTAAACAAATTTCACTTTCCAGGCTATTAAGACATACTGGGTGTACGGTGTTAGGGCCCTTATGTGATGCTGTCAGTATCACGTCTGGTCGCACTTACTTCCCCAGTGATGCTGTCAGTATCACGTCTGGCCGCACTTACTTCCCCAGATTTCTGCAGATTTTTAGTGGCTGGGTGGACCCCTGGGTCTGTAACAAGACTAAATATAATGTTCCAAGATAGAGCTATCAGCATAGAAAAACCACATTAAACTTGATGATTACAGGCTGTCCAGATAATTTTTCACGTACAGTTTCATGTGGCTAACAGTGGTATAATGTGGTACTTCAGATGCTATAGACCACAAAAAGAAACGGGATGAAGAGAAAAACTTCTATTCCCAGGACAAGTCACTTACAAAACACATCAACTTTAACAAGTTTGATCACGTATTTAACAAGCTTGATCACGTATTTAACAAGCTTGATCGCGTATTTAACAAGCTTGATCACGTATTTAACAAGCGTGATCATGTATTCTGCTTTATTTTTTAAATTAAATTTCAGCGCACTTTTTCGAATGAAAATGGAATATCTCCTTCCGATTTAAGACTTCAAAATCAAAATGTTTAACTCCATAACTGCTGACCCTCTACCTTCCTGATTAAAAGCTCATCAAGAAATTCTAATTTGCAACATTTTGAGTTCACTTCCAACTCATGGACTCTTAAGTCCTTCGCGATCGTCGGATCTACATTAGATGGAATATCTTTCTATATCCCGACACCATCTCTTCGAATATGCCTTTAACCCTTTCAAGAAATATTCCATATATCAGAAACGTCAGCTAGCGTTCTTGCAGCTAACATGGAGATAAGTCCTCTTCGAAGTACTTTACTAGTTCTCTCGCCCTGGATGCACGACGCCGTCTGTTTCCGAGGTTTCATGTTTTTCTTTTCCATTCCTTCTTCTTTTTTAATCCTAACTTGAGTTCTCCCTGGGATACTATTCTTGGGTTGGTTCTAATATGATAACACCTACATCAGTACACAACGAGGAGATTCTTTCTGTTTAGCCACGTCTAGAACGTATCAGACCAGACGTCAAGGTACAGACGGACCAGGTAGAGAAAAACTTGAGCACTGTCACGGATGCAAATGCTCATTTTTCATCCTTAATGTTTAAAAACTGGTTGTTGACATAATATGAAGAATTGCCTGGGAAATCTGGGACACTTTCATCAAAACTATAGGATGTATCTTAAGATAAATATATTTTATAACAATAATCAGAGAACATAATTTGTTATAACGTTTACGGGAAGTTAAATTTACAATGATTATACGAGGGGCGTTCAGAAAGCAATGCACTACATCGTTTTTCTCAGGAGCTGTTTAATCAAAAAGTATGAAATTTATATACAATATACATGGACAAGTCATGTAAAAATCTGTATTATTCAACAAAATCCCTATCAACTTGCACGGCTTTACGCCAGCGCGAAATAAGTGCATGTATTCCTAGCCCGTACCAGATTTTCTCTTGATTATGTAGCTGTTTCTTCGCTGCATGAATCATTCCTTCGTCACCTTCAAATCTTACCCCTCGGAGTGCATCTTTAAGTGGACCAAACAGATGGAAATCAGAGGGTGCCCAATCGGGACTATAGGGTGGGTGGGGTAGTACAGTCCAACCCAATTTGGTGATTGCTTCTCGTGGTGCCAGACTTGTGTGAGGGTGTGCATTGTCGTGAAGGAGAAGCAGGTCTGCTGGATTCTTGTGAGGCCGAACTCTGCGAAAATATTGATTGAGTTTTTTTCAGTGTCTTAATGTAAGCTTGAGAATTGATTGTCTCTCCTCTTTGCATAACATCCATAAGAATCATACCTTCAGTGTCCCAAAAGATAGTGATCATGACCTTTCCAGCTGAAGGAGTTGTCTTGAATTTCTTTCTTCGTTGTGACTGCAGATGATGCCATTCCATTGACTATCGTTTTGTCTCAGGTTCAAAATGATATGCTCAGGTTTCGTTACCCGTTAAGATCTTAGTCTGAAGTTCTCTCTATCAGCACTGAAACGCTCCAACAATTCCGAAGAAATTGCTTTCTTTTGCAATCGATGGTCATTTGTAAGCTTCGAGGAAACCATCTTGCGTAAACTTTAGAAAATCTGAGAGCTTTTATAACTGTATTTGCACCACCATTGCTGACTGACAGCTGTAAGGCCGATTGTTGAACAGTGATACGCCTATTAGTAAGAATAATGCTCTCAGCGCATTTCAACATTTCTGCATTGGTGGCTGTGGCAGGACGTCCACTGCGCGACCGATCACGAAACTCCTTAACTCCACTTATTGTTTCTTTGATTCTCTGAACCCATTGACTTACTGTACTCCTGTCGACTGAAAAACTTCCATACACATCACACAGAGGCTTGTAAATGTTCACAGCAGTTTCCTTCTCTGCAACGAGAAATTCTATTACAGTTTGCTGCTTATACCTCAAGTTGCTAACACGCTCCATTTCAACGGTTAGGGCAGCCATATTCTTTGGCCGGTTGTGGTGCAATTTGGTTCACACAATCGGCACATGCCATATTTAAAGTGTGCAAAATGTCATGCTTCTATCTTTATTATTAGCTTTAAAAAATGATACGGTGCATTATTTTATGAACGCCCCTCGTAGGATTAACGGTTAGAACAGTGTGTTATATAAAACAGAATGATGAGATCTTTCACTATAATTGTTTATTTTAGTTATAAAAATATGAAATTTCCAATGAAAACTGTTTATTTTATAAAACAAAGTTTGAAATTGACAACAATTTAATTTCCAAAGATTACTGCATTTTCAATGAAGATATTTCAAACAAGTACATAATTATTGTATTGCTGACAAAAAATTATTATGAAGTTACTGTGTATTACGACACTTTTTATAGATTCAGCGTTTTCAAAATGATGACACTTTCCATATTTTCAAACTTAAAAAAAAAAACCCAAAAAAAACTTGTTCAAATGAACCCTTCAGATGACATCATAATATGAATAAAATCTTATGGCATCAATATGGCAGTATCTGTACCTTCAAGGGCTCTTTACCTTTGATCTGTCATCATATCTTCTTACTGTCACATCTAATGCCAGAACTGTCAAGGTCTACTAATGGATTTATGACATACGAGCCTTATTTAGCATGCAGAGAGCACACATTGTTAACCCTTCACCCACTATAGACGTCAGAAATTCTGTAATTCAGAAGCTGTCACACAGACCTTTCACTCTTCCGCTTACCAATTGCTTTTCAGACAACAACAAAATTAGGTGATTCTAAGACAATTTAGAGGAGAGAAAAAACAACTAAATCATCACAAGGATAATATAGAACCGAAATAAAAAAAGAAAAAAAAAGCGAACAAAAGATTGGAAATAGTAGACATATGTCAAGGAAAGCGGTCCATTTCGACGTTTGTGCGAATATTTATTGTCTTCAATTATATTTGTATTCATTGATTACTTCCATCTCACCGCCCGCTTTGCTGTCATCAATCACGCATATACTTTGTGCCCGCAGTGTCTCCCTATCTGACAAGATCAGTGCTCGATCAACATGTCTGCACTGAAACAGTTAATATAGTTTTAGTAAGCATGTCAATACCGCGGTGAATTTTCAACTTCCTGCAAGGTTTACCAATTATATCATCACGCGAGTATATTTTCCGTTGCTGGAGGGTATTTCTGTTCTGCCGATTTTCTGTTTCCCGTTACAACTAGTGCCTGAACTGAATGTAAATATTGAACATGAGATCAGCCGTGCGGAAATGATGGAGTTTCCCTGTTTGTAGGAAACTGTCCTTCTTTCAGATCTGTCACCAGGTGGTAAGAAGCCATCACAGTATAACAGGTTCATTGTGAATAACAATTACCGTTGTCGTAATACTTTTGTGATGTGGATGGCGTCTTATTAAATACGAAACTGAGCCCTCCGTCAGCTCTTGTTTTCCTTTCAAGGGTAGAAGTTGTTCATTCCAGAGTCAGGATTCATTCTTACACGACTAGCACTGCAATGTCGCTGAATACATATGCTACACGACTAGCACTGCACTGTTGGTGAATACATGTGCTATACGACTAGCACTGCACTGTTGGTGAATATATATGCTGCACGAATAGCACTGCACTGTTGGTGAATACATGTGCTACACGACTAGCACTGCACTGTTGGTGAATACATGTGCTACACGACTAGCACTGCACTGTTGGTGAATACATGTGCTACACGACTAGCACTGCACTGTTGGTGAATATATGTGCTACACGACTAGCACTGCACTGTTGGTGAATACATGTGCTACACGACTAGCACTGCACTGTTGGTGAATACATGTGCTACACGACTAGCACTGCACTGTTGGTGAATACATATGCTACACGACTAGCACTGCACTGTTGGTGAATACATGTGCTACACGACTAGCACTGCACTGTCGTTGAATACATATGCTACACGACCAGCACTGCACTGTCGCTGAATATATGTGCTAGAATGATAGATGAGAGACTGACTGTCACTATATCAGATGGGTCTGTCTGCCTAGTTCTTCAGCAGTTTAAAATACATTTCGTCCATTTGTTCATCTACTCAAAGTCATGTGTAAAAAATACCTCCCAGAGTATCTGTCTGTCTGTATGTCTGTCTGTCCCTGCTAGCTGGCTTTTGCTATCATGGTTTTCCACAACTCCCTGCTCCAAGTGCTGGTTATAAGCTGTTCTGGTGTTGTTTGTTCCTGCCATCTAGTTAGTCAATCCAGCATTTCTCTCTGTCTTTCTCTCTCTCTCTCTCTCCCTCTGTCTACCTCGATCTCTTTTGCCTTCTATCTTTCCGGTTGTCACAATGTATTCTAGCTTGCCTCACCGTAGAACGTGTCCTAAGAATCTGGACAGCCTTTTTTTCTGACTTTTGTTATTGTTTGTCTCATCTCTCCAGCCTCTCTCAGAGCCTCCTCGTTTGATTTCTTTGCTGTCCGTGGTATTCGTATCACTCTTCTAAGTAACCACATTTCGGTGGCTTCCTGTTGGCCTTGTACTTCATTAGTGACTGACCATGCCCCACATCAGTAAAATCAAATTGGCTCGATGTAGCACTGGACTACTCTTTTCCTCGTTCCCAGTGACAGTGATTTATAACATAGAATGTCCATTTTCTGAAACATTTTGGCTTGGGTTATTCTGCTCTTTATCTCAGTTAGGCATCTTCCATATAAGGTCAGTGGTGTCATCCTGTCTTGCTGTACAGAAAGATATTCCTCGTTTTTTAGAAGACATTTTTTGTTTGTTTGTTTGTTTGTTTAAATACAGCGTGCCAAGTAGTGATTTTTACAGCTGGAAGGAATCTTTTGTGGAAATGTAACCAGATGACCTTCTGAAACAGAAAACGTGTGGTTAATGTTACAGCTGTTCTGAGATTTCTGTATCCATACGAGCCAAAAAGCGAGATAGGTTCAGAACTTTGACATTCCGGGCGAAAATTATGTTCTGAGTAACATATATATATATATATATTTCACGTTAAAAAAGGCACGTCTAATCCAATAGCCCATCCAAGGGTTTTGAACCTCTTTAACACAGTAGACTCCAAAGGATTGCCCAGCATGTTCCCATAATCATTGGTCAGACTGTGTAAATCATCATCAAAACTTCTAGTAGATACTAGTATGAATTGCAGTATCAGTATCATAGTTCTACGAGGGAGTAAACACATTTTGAAACTTAAACGGTAACCACATCAGATAGAAACTAATGGAAAACAAAACGTTCACAATGGTGATAGGTAGTTTGTATACGCAGAGCACAGCCCTTAAGTCTACCTGAAAGTCAAATAAACTTGGGCGCTGCTATGCGGTATTGCATCACAGTTGAACAACGCAGTATGACTCGACGACAAGTTTTTCAAAGGATAGAAAGGTTTAAACGGGGAAGAATACGTGTAACGGAAGAGGCCCCATTTTGTCGGCAACCAGAATCAAGCACACAAACACAGGGCACTAGTCTTGATCAGAGAAGGATTTGAACGTTTTCCTCATCCCAGTTAAAGCCCCGATCTGGTGCCATGCGATTATTACGTCGTTGGCACACTTAAAGAGGCTCTACGCTATCGCAGGTTCACTTCTGCTAAATGAGGTCAAGGAAACGGTGCAGAACTGGATTCAGGAGTAGCCGAAAAGATTTTTCATCAAAGGAATGAAAAAGCCATTAGAAAAAGATCTCTGCATTTGCATGGGGAGGGACTGTGTGAAGAGTTGATATGAGCATTAAGTTCACTGGCTCACAGTTACCGGTATTAGATGGAGTCCAGACTTTACTTCCTCGTACTTCACACGTGGATATCAGGGAGCAGGGAGGCCGAAAGAAAATTCTAATCTAACGTTTTCTTTCTCCCTGCTTCTCAGAGATCCAGTCTCATACCCCTATCATTTTCTTCCCATACGCCTATCATTTTCTTCCGATACCTTTATAATTAAGTTCCGATTCTCTTATCATTTTATTCCCATACTCCCATTATTATGTTCCCACACTCCTATGATTTTATTTCCATACTCCTATCATTTTATTCCCATACTCATATCATTTTATTCCTATACCCCTATCATTTTATTCCCATACTCATATCATTTTATTCCCATACTCATATCATTTTATTCCCATACTCCTATTATTTTATTCCTATACTCCTATTACTTTATTCCCATACTCCTATCATTTATTCCCATACTCCTATCGTTTTATTCCCATGCTTCTATCGTTTTATTCCCATACTCCTATCATTTATTCCCATACTCCTATGATTTTATTTCCATATTCCTGTGATTTTATTCCCATACTTTTATATTTTATTCCTATACTCCTATCATTTTATTCCTATACTCCTATCATTTTATTCCCATACTCCTATAATTGTATTCCCCCTATCATTTCATTCCCATACTCCTATCATTTTATTCCTATACTCCTATCATGTTATTCCCATACTCTTATCATGTTATTCCCATACTCTTATCATGTTATTCCCATACTCCTATCATTTTACTCCCATAGTCTTACATTTTATTCCCATACTCCTATCATTATGTTCCCATACTCCTATTATTACCTTCCCATACTATTATTATTGTATTTTTATACTCCCATTTTATACTCCCCCTACTTCTATCATTTTATTCCTATACTCCCATAATTTTGTTCCCATTTATCATTTTATAATCTGTTTCCATAATCTGCTCATATGTTTCTATAATGATTTTTCCCATACTCCCAGAGTGTACATACCTCCGATTAAGGACCAAAAGACCAATCTTTGTTTAAGGAAAACAAAATTAAAATAAACATCTAACATTACCGACCGACAGCTGAAATGGGGGGGGGGGGGGGAGAGGGTTTAATAATCTTTCCTGATTATGTATCAGAAGTTTAACTTAAACAATGCACTAATAAATACACACGTCTTAATCTTTTATATTAATTATGAGATCGTTTATTAAAATATCTGTTTTTAAATATACATTTGGTATAGAAGCTATAAAGCACAGAGTGAGGAATTAAAACAAATATGAGACTGACAGCTGCTTGCATTTAGACTCTCAATACAAGCTCTTCGCTTTGTCCTCAAAATATAAATAAGTCTGGTGTGGAAACAGTTGATAATTTTCTTTGAACTTTCGCTGTTTATACTCGAGGTCACGGGCTATACGTCGTTGTTCGACATCGTGAATAAATCTGCTGTAATCTTATTTATGTCTGTGCTAAAGGATGTTTCCACCGGTAAGGAAAAATGGCTGCCTTGTCTTGTGTGGTTGTGTGACTTCTTGGCCTTGTCTTGTGTGGTTGTGTGTCTTTTTGGCCTTGTCTTGTGTGGTTGTGTGTCTTCTTGGCCTTGTCTTGTGTGGTTGTGTGGCTTCTTGGCCTTGTCGTGTGTGTTTGTGTGTCTTCTTGGCCTTGTCTTGTGTGGTTGCGTGTCTTCTTGGTGCTGTGTTGTACAAAGCTCTCTCATCTCGTGACAGAGTTGAAGATTTTTAGATTTGTAGATTTGTAGATATCAAGGCCATATAATTTTAACGAAATGCATCAACATTGCAAAAAAATGAACATTTATATGTCTTAATACAAGCAGGGAAAAGTACATACACATACAGATAAAGAAATACTGACAAATTAGCACTCAAAGGGGACGATAGATCACTGTTAGACAGGCTAAGAGACTGATAAAGAATGATGACAGACAAACAGATAGACAGACAGACAGATAGATAAGCAGGACTAACTTCTCTGTATAAAACTCATTAATTCATTCATTTGCATGTCCCTTGCGGAACTTTGCCTCCCTAACAACACTCCAGTAGGCCTCTCGGTTGTGAGCAAGATGGCCTACTGCTGATGCAACCATTGTGTAAAACTACGATCCTAAAAATTCACTATTGCCCACTTCTGAGGTCAATTCCCCAAGATGGTTGCCTATTTGGCAGTATCATATATTTTCCCAAGGAAATTCACATCATTTCCATCTTCGAAATTGGACGAGCGACAGTTTGATTGTCGTTTCCTTCAACCTAGTCACGCCTCTGCAGTTAAATGACCAATAGGAACGCGAATTTTCTATTAATTTGCATATTCGTTGGGTAAGCTCAAACAAGTCATGTCATAAAATTCAGGTTTTGTTTTGAAAGAAGCACGAAATTAGTCTCCATTTTGGACTATAATGATGTGTCTTTGTTGGTTTTCAGTGACTATTTTTTTTTGGTTGTTGTTATCTTCTGTTTGTGGTTCTTTCCTCTTTTATTTTTTGTTGTTATCTTCTGTTTGTGGTTCTTTCCTCTATTATTTTTTGTTGTTATCTTCTGTTTGTGGTTCTTTCCTCTTTTATTTTTTATTGTTACTTTTGTTTGTGGTTCTTTCCTCTTTTATTTTTTGTTGTTACCTTTTGTTTGTGGTTCTTTCTTCTTTTTTGTTGTTACCTTTTGTTTGTGGTTCTTTCCTCTTTTTTTGTTGTTGTTACCTTTTGTTTGTGGTTCTTTCCTCTTTTTTTGTTGTTACCTTTTGTTTGTGGTTCTTTCTTCTTTTTTTTTTTTTTGTTGTTACCTTCTGTTTGTGGTTCTTTCTTCTTTTTTTTGTGTGTAAATTTGACAATACAGCCGCCTTGTCAGTATACTCCCTTAGTATTTTGTATACTCGAGTTATCAATAACTGGAGGGGCGGTGGGAAGAGAGAGACAGAGAGAGGGAGGGAGAGAGACAGAGAGAGAGAGGGAGAGAGACAGAGAGAGGGAGAGAGACAGAGAGAGACAGAGAGATAGAGAGAGGGAGAGAGACAAAGAGAGAGGGAGAGAGACAAAGAGAGAGGGAAAGAGAGACAAGGAGAGAGGGAAAGAGAGACACAGAGAGAGGGAGACAGAGACTGAGGGAGAAAAACAGAGAGAGAAGGAGGGAGAGAGACAGAGGAGGGAGAGACAGACAGAGAGAAAGACAGAGAGGACAGAAAGACAGAGACAGAGAGAGACAGAGAGAAGGAGAGAGACAAAGAGAGGGAGAGAGAGACAGAGAGAGAGACAAAGAGAGAGACAGAGAGAGGCAGACAGAGAGAGGCAGACAGAGAGAGAAGGGAGACAGAGATAGACAGACAGAGAGAGACAGAGAAGGAGAGTGATAGAGAGACAGAGAGAGATAGAGAGAGACAGAGAGATATATAGAGAGGCAGAGACAGAGAGACAGGCAGAGAGAGAGGTGGAGGAGATTGACCGTAGACCCAGAACACAAGCGTAGTGAGATAACGGTCAGTGACCTACATTTAACTGCTTTTGTCAGGGTTGGCAAACCAATAACTGATCAAGACCCTGTTCCTGTGCCAAGTGCTGCTACCCTGGAAATAGTAGTTTGCAAAGTTAATAACGATCGAGCTAGGAAGGCGAACTCGATCCACAGAAACAAGCCAAGCCGAAGTCAGATGTGTCGAGTCGAAAGACGCGAAAGAGAAACATTTGGCATCCAAAAACAAAGGAGAAGCAGAACAGGAAACATCGCTTTGACGCATTTCGTCACCTTATGGAGGCAGAGTGGGCCACACTTAAAGACACTGTACACTAATAAAATGAAAAAAAAATCTTTTAAGCGGTTTTAGAGAAGTTTTAAAGTGCTGGGATATTACAAGTCGGGGCGGCTTCTTGTCTGAATGTGTCCCCGCCTTGTGACAGAATTCTTTTTAAGGGATGTAATTCGAGGTAAATTTGGTATTTTGACTAACTGATTAAAAGGAATGGAAAAACTAATTATGTCAGTCCCTAAGAATGTCAGCCGCGCAGATCCGCGCTGAGCTGCACAGCGCGGGCTGCTGCTGTTGCGCAGGCCGACCGTTCTTTTGGCGAAAAAGCGCTCTCGAGTTCCGTGCGTGAGGAGACAGCCTTTCGCTCCCTTTCCGGACGGAGAGAGTTAAAGTGTTTCGATGCAGAAGCAAGTGGTTTGTCCGTCGAGCGAAGCATGTAAACGGCTAGCCAGCCAGGTTCGTGCTAACGATGTAGTACGGTTTTGTCGACCGATGGTCTCGAAATTGGCCCATCTCTCGCAAAGAGTATCGGGTCTGCAGTATGTAATGTGCGTATGTTGTGGGTGGCTGGGCTCTCTTCTCGTTCGCTAGAGCAGAGAGAGTCGCCGGCCGCGCCCGCCGGTTAAAGGAAGTGAAACGCCGCCGGGGTCGAAAGGGATCCACTTTGAGCAGAGCGCTGTTTCCCTTGCCCCGCGTCGGTCTGTCGGTAGATATCCGACTAAGGTTCGGTGAAGAAAGTTATCTGGTTGATCCTGCCAGTAGTCATATGCTTGTCTCAAAGATTAAGCCATGCATGTCTAAGTTCACACTGTCTCACGGTGAAACCGCGAATGGCTCATTAAATCAGTCGAGGTTCCTTAGATTACACGATCCTACTTGGATAACTGTGGCAATTCTAAAGCTAATACATGCTTACCAAGCTCCGACCCTCGTGGAAAGAGCGCTTTTATTAGTTCAAAACAGCACACACCAGGGGTGGAACTTGATGGCTAGACATGTCATGCCACCTCCGCTCTAGAGGTCGGTCACGCCTCATATACACCCACATTGGTGAATTTTGCCTAAACCGGCTCACACCAGAGGTGAATCTTGAAGGCTATGCATGTCACAGTACCTCTGCTCTAGAGGTCGGTCACGTCCCAAACACGCCCATACTGGGATAATGCCTAAACCGGCTCAACCCAGGGGTGGAAGTCACTAGTGGCGAGGATTCGTCCTCCTGGACAAAAGCTCCATCCTGGTCACAACTAGGAAGGGTAGCGGCCACAACCGCAAAATGCTGAAGTCGGAGACACTGGACCAGGGAAGTCTAGATAGGCAACCACCTCTTACCCGGCGGGGATGTTTGCGTATCCTAATCACGCTGAGGTTTTCCGGTGAGAAAGTCCAACTCTGGAATGGATGGGCAACCACCTCTCACCCGGCGGTGATACACGGGTATCTCAAAACACATCGAGGTTTTCCGGTGAGAAGGTCCAACTCTGGCCTGGGTGGGCTACCACCTCTCACCCAGCGGGGATGCACTGATATCCTAAACATGTCGAGGTCTTCCGGTGAGAAAGTCCAACTCTAGACTAAACTGGTGCAACGAAAACCACGGTGTCACGCAATCTGCTTCAGAGACCCACCAAGAATACAGGTTCAAGCCCTGCGATACTCTGAACCCCTTGTGGTCCTCTCGTGGATCTCGTGTGGTCCTTTCGGGGGCCACACAGGAGACCACGGGACCTAACGAGGACCACAGGCGTAAATTCAGTAGGATCACAGTGCAGTTTTGGTGGTAGGAGCGAACGAAGAAGAAGTCCCTAAGAACAGCGAAGAGCAAAACCTCTATCTTAATGCGAAGAAAACTAAACTGATGACAACTGACAAAATAAATAAGGCAGCTGATATATGTATCAATGAGGAAAAACTGGAAGAAGTGGAAAGTTTTAATATCTTGGATCATTACTAACTAATAATGGAGATACAATGAGGGAAATTAAAAGGAGGACATATATCGCTCTTCAGAAAGTAAAACAAGTAAAGAATATGTAGAGAGGAAGAGACATAACTACAAAGATAATATTTTTAAGGGCATGCATCTTTCCCATCGCAACATATGCTTGTGAGACCTGGACACTTAACAAAACAGCTGAAAAACACATAAATGCCTTTGAAAGTAAATGCTACAGAAGAGTTCTTCAAATATAATGGACACAAAAAAAAATACAAATATATCCATACTATAAGAACTTAATATCGAAGAAGGCTGGCTAGTAAAGAGGATTAAAAAGAGAAAATTTAAATATTTGGACACATTAAACGTCATGATAATCTAGAGAAAACCGTCTTGGAAGGGTACATAATGGGAAAAAGAAAGAGAGGAAGACCAAGGCGAAGATGACTGCAAGACATCGTTGACGATCTGCAGATGGATGCGTCAGCAGCAGGCCATCTTGCTCACAACCGAGAGGCCTACAGGAGTGCCGTTAGGGAGGCAAGGGACATGCAAATGAATGATAAAATCCCTTATTTAATTATGACGTAGATTGTTTATGAAAAGTAAGGTCATTCTTGATACCTTAAAAATCCCGAGATATGATCATGTTTGAACTTTACCTTGACAGATTTTTTTTTCACTCAAGCTCAGTTAGGGACCTCGAAAAAATCAAGAGCAATCATGAATTTATCCTGACATGTTTTATGAAAGTTAAATTTGGAATGTCCAGTTATTTTTCATTGAAGGTAGTTTTTGGAGGTTGACATCCCGAGATTTGGATGACTTTTATTGAACTTTCTCTGAACATGTTTTTATGGCTAGCTAAAATTAAGTTGTTTTTGGAGAGACTGGCCTTTTGGCTAAGATCAAAGTGGCTGAGGTCAAAGTGTCCTCTTGGCAGGTACCCTGATCAACATGCCCTTTGGTTAAACAAAAGCGTTGTTATTTTTGAACTAAACGAGATGCATGATGCCTGCCTTGCACATTTAAAGCCGGGGTTGAGGTCCACATCTCGTTACGGGTGGACCCGGTTTGCAGTACCACCGGGTCACGGCCTGCTGTTTTCGTCGTCTTAAAAAAAAACCAAAAAACACCAAGGTATGTAAACAGGCGATTTACAAAAGTTCAGGGCGTGAATCAAGTTTTGCGAACTCGCACGGAGTTAGGAATCTCGTGCTGTAGTGAAGGTCATAACAAATACTTTTTGCGTGAATGTGAATTTCACGGTGAGAAAGTCCAACTCTAGACTAAACTGGTGCAACGAAAACCACGGTGTCACGCAATCTGCTTCAGAGACCCACCAAGAATACAGGTTCAAGCCCTGCGATACTCTGAACCCCTTGTGGTCCTCTCGTGGATCTCGTGTGGTCCTTTCGGGGGCCACACAGGAGACCACGGGACCTAACGAGGACCACAGGCGTAAATTCAGTAGGATCACAGTGCAGTTTTGGTGGTAGGAGCGAACGAAGAAGAAGTCCCTAAGAACAGCGAAGAGCAAAACCTCTATCTTAATGCGAAGAAAACTAAACTGATGACAACTGACAAAATAAATAAGGCAGCTGATATATGTATCAATGAGGAAAAACTGGAAGAAGTGGAGAGTTTTAATATCTTGGATCATTACTAACTAATAATAGAGATACAATGAGGGAAATTAAAAGGAGGACATCTATCGCTCTTCAGAAAGTAAAACAAGTAAAGAATATGTAGAGAGGAAGAGACATAACTACAAAGATAATATTTTTAAGGGCATGCATCTTTCCCATCGCAACATATGCCTGTGAGACATGGACACTTGACAAAACAGCTGAGAAACACATAAATGCCTTTGAAAGTAAATGCTACAGAAGAGTTCTTCAAATATCATGGACACAAAAAAAAATACAAATATATCGATACTATAAGAACTTAATATCGAAGAAGGCTCGCTAGTAAAGAGGATTAAAAAGAGAAAATTTAAATATTTTGGACACATTAAACGTCATGATAATCTAGAGAAATCCGTCTTGGAAGGGTACATAATGGGAAAAAGAAAGAGAGGAAGACCAAGGCGAAGATGGCTGCAAGACATCGTTGATGATCTGCAGATGGATGCGTCAGCAACAGGCCATCTTGCTCACAACCGAGAGGCCTACAGGAGTGCTGTTAGCGAGGCAAGGGACATGCAAATGAATGATAAATTCCCCTATTTAATTATGACGTAGATTGTTTATGAAAAGTAAGGTCATTCTGGATACTTTATAAATCCCAAGATTTATGATCATGTTTGAACTTTACCTTGACAGAATTTTTTTCACTCAAGCTCAGTTAGGGACCCTGAAAAAATCAAGAGCAATCATGAATTTATCCTGACATGTTTTATGAAAGTTAAATTTGGAATGTGCAATTATTTTTCATTGAAGGTAATTTTTGGAGGTTGACATCCCGAGATTTTGATGACTTTTATTGAACTTTCTCTGGACATGTTTTTATGGCTAGCTAAAATTAAGTTGTTTTTGGAGAGACTGGCCTTTTGGCTAAGATCGAAGTGGCTGAGGTCAAAGTGTCCTCTTGGCAGGTACCCTGATCAACATGCTCTGTGGTTAAACAAAGGCGTCGTTATTTTTTAACTAAACGAGATGTTCGAGGCCTGCCCTGCACATTTAAAGCCGGGGGTGAGGTCCACATCTTGTTACGGGTGGACCCGGTTTGCAGTACCACCGGGTCACGGCCTGCTGTTTTCGTCGTCTTAAAAAAAAACAAAAAACACCAAGGTATGTAAACAGGCGATTTACAAAAGTTCAGGGCGTGAATCAAGTTTTGCGAACTAGCACGGAGTTAGGAATCTCGTGCTGTAGTGAAGGTCATAACAAATACTTTTTGCGTGAATGTGAATTTCACGGAGAGAAAGTTCTAGAAGGATGGCAGAGAAAATGTCTGTTATATAAAAGAACTCAGAGCTGAGTTTAAGGATTATGATTAGGAGAATGATTATTATGAGGAAAGTTAGAGAGTCATGTAGAAGTTGTGTTTGAGTTTGTTTTTTTTTTTCCTAGAAGTCGCTGTTGAGTAGAAGTTGTCCAGTTATGCCTTAGAGATAGTAATTGTCCTGTAGGACAAATTTTTTTGTTAGCAAGAATGTAGTCAGTGTAGTAATATTGTTATTGACTAGACTGAAAGTGTTACAGTGGTTCTCCCCTTTTTTTTTGTTGAGGATGTGTGGTTTTGTGGATGATTTTTTGAGTTTCTTAGAATTGTAAGTTGTGTTCTCATGCCCGGGAAGTACAGTATACTTTATGTGATCACCCTGCCTTGTTGGCAGCTCTTTGTTTTGCCTCATCCACATAGTTCATCCAACATTCTGTTCATTCAATAAATGTTGACTTTGTGTTGTAACTTGAACTCTTGCTTCCTTCATCAGTTCAAATGTGAGTCTAGTCGTGTGTGTGGAAAGTATTGTGACACTCTGTGTGAGTCTAGTCGTGTGTGTGGAAAGTATTGTGACAATCTGTGTGAGTCTAGTCGTGTGTGTGGAAAGTATTGTGACAATCTGTATCTAGTCGTGTGTGTGGAAAGTATTGTGACAATCTGTGTGAGTCTAGTCGTGTGTGTGGAAAGTATTGTGACAATCTCTATCTAGTCGTGTGTGTGGAAAGTATTGTGACAATCTCTATCTAGTCGTGTATGTGGAAAGTATTGTGACAATCTCTATCTAGTCGTGTATGTGGAAAGTATTGTGACAATCTCTATCTAGTCGTGTATGTGGAAAGTATTGTGACAATCTCTATCTAGTCGTGTATGTGGAAAGTATTGTGACACTCGGTGGTTATTGTAAAGTTTTGGTGAACCTGGTTTTGTTGTTGAGTCACGTAGTGTATAATAATGTGACAGTCTGCCGCTTGGTTTAACAACAAGTACCAAGCTTACGGCAACAACAACATGTAATAATTCAGTACAGTAGTCTTCAAATCTTTACTAGCAACAGACCACTCTGTACAGCTGTCATCTTCCACACTCGTATTATCCTAGTAGCTGTGCTCTAGAGAGAGACAGTAATACTTTTTGCAGTTGATGATAAAATATTCCACCAGCTAATTGAAGAGAACCAAATACGGGTTTAACTGGGGCCATGCTGGTACGTCAGTTCTCAGGCCCAGTGAAATATTACTTTAACTGGTTCCGTGCTGGTACGTCAGTACTCAGGCCCAGTGAAATATTACTTTAACTGGGGCCATGCTGGTACGTCAGTACTGAGGCCCAGTGAAATATTACTTTAACTGGTGCCATGCTGGTACGTCAGTACTGAGGCCCAGTGAAATATTACTTTAACTGGTGCCATGCTGGTACGTCAGTACTGAGGCCCAGTGAAATATTACTTTAACTGGTGCCGTGCTGGTACGTCAGTACTGAGGCCCAGTGAAATATTACTTTAACTGGTGCCGTGCTGGTACGTCAGTACTCAGGCCCAGCGAAATATTACTTTAACTGGGGCCGTGCTGGTACGTCAGTTCTCAGGCCCAGTGAAATATTACTTTAACTGGGGCCGTGCTGGTACGTCAGTTCTCAGGCCCAGTGAAATATTACTTTAACTGGGGCCGTGCTGGTACGTCAGTACTGAGGCCCAGCCAAATACTATTTTAACTGGTTCTGTGACCAGCCCTTTCGGTCACGGCACACTGCTTTAGACTTTTATTAGACTTTTATGTCAACAGCTTAGTAAAGCTGAAAAAAAGTCGTTGACCGTACTCTGGTGCGCCTCGCTTTGCAGGTAAATATGCTTCATAGTTTACTCAGTACATTTTACAGCATCAGCTGACTCTCTCGTGTCGGAGCTCATCTGCAGATTATTGACTTCTGTTTGAGAAGGCACTCCACTATGAGCATGTCAATGACTGCCCTACCCCCTTATCCTAATGATAAAGATAACCAATTTCGAGTTAAAAATGTTTTTTTCCTTATATACGTTAACGTCCTTTAACATAATTATCTACTTTCTGTCTTCTAAAAATAATTTACCTACATGTAGGAGATATAATGAGCCTTTCCAGCCCTTGTACACGTCTTGAAGTTCTCGCCAATGATGCCCTTCAAAGGCAAAAACCGGGTTTCATTGTCTGCAGTGTGCTCCAAACCATCGTCCTTGTCGTGAGATAGCGGCCCCCATCCCTACATCCATCCCTACCCTCTCCCCCCCGCCAGGCTATTTTCATCATGTCTGAGAAGCAAGGCGAGGTGTAGGCAATGATTAGATTTCTTTTTGTCTGTCTGAGTTCTGTCAGTTTTTTTTTTCCGTATCTGTTAAATGTGAGTACATTTTGAGTTTTAGTAACTAATCTGACAGGAGGATAGAGAGACAGTGAGTGGCAGACAGTGAGATAGTGACTGAGAGAGAGAGAGAGTGAGACACATAACTGAAGGACTGTGATACAGATGATTAACAGATAGTAAGACAGCACAGATAAGTGTGAAATAGTGAAGAGACACGACTAATAGAAAGAGACATATAACTGACAGATAGTTAAGAGACATGACTGATTCATTCATTCATTTGCATGTCCCTTGCGGAACCTTGCCTCCCTAACAGCACTCCTGTAGGCCTCTCGGTTGTGAGCAAGATGGCCTGCTACTGATGCATCCATTTGCAGATCATCAACGATGTCTTGCAGCCATCTTCGCCTTGGTCTTCCTCTCTTTCTTTTTCCCATTATGTACCCTTCCAAAACGGTTTTCTCTAGATTATCATGACGTTTAATATGTCCAAAATATTTAGGTTTTCTTTGTTTAATCCTCTTTACTAGCCATCCTTCTTCAATATTAAGTTCTTGTAGTATTGGATATATTTGTTCTTTATGAATACGACTGACAGACACAGACAGATAATGAAAAGAGGTGATTTTCACAAGAAAAATTTACAACAATGAAAAAAAAGCTACAAAATAAAAGCAGAAGAGGACAGATAAGTAGGAAGATGAACAGATGAACAGATAGCTACAGGTCAAACTAACGGGCAAGCACAAGCAAAGTGGTTTTTCGCTCGATCTATTTATCTGGTAGTACCAGGTTCAAGTCCCAGAAGTGGAATTTTTTTTCCGGTACACGCCAGAAAGCTCCCTGGGTCCACCAAGCCTCTAAAAACGGGTACTAGAGAAATCTGGGAAGGTAAGTCCGGCCAAGTGTGATACTGACCACATCAGACTTTCATGTGCCAATGTTCTGCCTTAATGGCATGGAAAGGGAAATTTTGCCTTACAAGCAGACAAACAGACAAGTGCTAACTCTAGAATGTATAGTTTTATTTTGTATTTATACATTCTGGTATCACAGCTTTACTGCAGTGCTTCGTGTATAGTTGTATACTTATACACTAATTACTGAAGTACTAACTCTACACATTAACAGCTGAATCAATCAAACACACTACGCAGTAAGAAGCCGTAGGAGCAGACAGATAAACAAGCGGACAGACACAGATTGACAGACAGACAAACTGGCAGACAGACAGTCCGAAAAACAGAGCTTAACAGTCTGGACAGTCAAAAAATAATAGTAAGATTTCACAGGATTAGACAAGCAAAGAGACAAGCAGACACAGGGCGAGCGACAGACTTAAGCAGAGACAAAAAAAAAAACCCCAGACAAAGTTACAGCCCTACAGCTTAACAATACACGCCCGCTCCTTTTGTATTGTGCACGAATGACACAGTTTTTACAAAGCTTTCCAGAATCCACGACTCCTCTTCCAAAAAACGTGGCGTTAGCAGACATATCCATGCCACATCATCCAGATAAATTACTCTAGATATGTCTCATTTCTCGGAATTATGTTTTGTTGTTGTTTTTTTTTTTCATCCAGAGCTGCTTCTAATCTCAAAACCGTGGCATCACAGATCCCATGGGTATTTAAACTCGTGCTCTCGTAGTAAAGATTATTTTGCTAGCCCATTCTGTTTCCATTACACACGAGGAAATGATTTCGTTTTGAAATGCGAAATAAGATTTCTTTACATTCGTCTTTTCCCCGATATGTTTTAAATGTCACATTGCCTACCGTGGAGAGGCATACAGGAGAGCTGTTAGGGAGGCACGGGACATGGAAAAGATTGACTGATTGATAAACTGTGTGTTATGACTGAAAATATAGTTATTGTATATCTGTTATTACAGCTTCTATGCGATATACAGTAGTTGTCATCACAGGTATTATGGCTATTATAACTACTTTTTATAGCTGTTATCACAGTTGTCATAATTACTACTGTATGTTACGGCTGCCAGTATGGCTGTATCATAGCTATATTTGCTATAGCTGTAATCATAAACAGTGTATGTTATAGCTGTAATCATAGTTCACAGCTGTCACCATAACCACTGTATGTTACAGCTGTCACCATAACTATTTTTTGTTATAGCTGCCACCATAACAACTGTATGTTATAGCTGCCACCATAACCACTGTATGTTATAATTGTCACCATAACTACTGTTTGTTATATTTTTCACAGTATTCTGCATATTCT